>OOIL02004136.1:30957-41259 GCA_900332095.2 Cuscuta campestris | reverse complement strand
GGCTCATCAGTTGGAACTATGTTCCTACCTAAATAGTTGTCTTGTAGAGTAACGCCCAAACGGAATGCAAGATAATGAAATATGGATCTTGGCCCACTAGAGGTTTCGGCAGAAATCTCCGAATCAATATCGAGGGTTATTGATTTGTTAAAAATAGTGGGAGATAATTAATTAAAGGCCTAATTAATTATTAAACATGATAGATAACCTAGTTTGCAAAATTTTCTGTAGATGGCAAACAACAACAACCCTTTCAACCTGCGTTACATCCTGGAAAACAACAAGTTATCCGGGACCAACTTTCTTGACTGAGAGATGAACCTCTTAATCGTTCTTAACTGTGAGAGGAAACTCTACATCCTCGAAACGGATCCTCTCAAGACCCCTGATGCTAATGCTCGTGCGTCTGAACTCACTTCCTTCAAGAAGTATGAGGATGACGCGCGAGATGTAAAGTATATCATTATGGCCAGTATGACCGCGGAGCTCCAAAGGCTCCACGCGGACATGGAAGTGCGTCCTATGATATAACGCTTAAGAGACCTTTACCAGGGTCAGCCCCAAAACTCGGGTATTTACGTTATCGAAGTCAATATGTCTGATATCACCTCTTGGGTGATGGATACTGGATGTGGTTCTCACATCTGTACTTCTATGCAGGACCTGCATGAATGTAGACAATTGACGGAGGGAGAGATACAACTAAAAGTCGGCAATGGCGCACTCGTAAATGCATTAGCCGTCAGAACCTATAGTTTATCTCTACCTGGTGGTCTTATATTGCATTCGAATAATTGTCTATTTGTACCTAGTATGAGCAGAAACATCATTTCTGTATCCTGGCTTGACAAAGCAGGATTTTCGTTCGTTGTAAAAGACAAAACTCTTTGTCTTTAGAAATGATATATTTTATGCAAGTGCAAAAATGACCAACGGTCTCTATGTCCTTGACATGGATACCGCAATATATAATGTAGATGTTAAGAGAAACAAACCTAACAGTTTGAATCTCGCGTACCTATGGCATTGTCGTTTGGGCCACATTAACGAGAAACGCATATATAAGTTACATCGTTCCGGTGTACTTGATTCATTTGACTTCCAGTCATATGATGTATGTAAATCTTTTTTACTTGGCAAAATGACAAAGGCTCCATTCACCAGTCACGGTGAAAGGGCGAGTGACTTATTGAGCCTCATACACTCCGATGTGTGTGGTCCAATTAACACTGTTCCTAGAGGTGGTTATTCTTACTTCGTTACATTTACTGACAACCTTAGTATATATGGATATGTGTATCTCATGAAACACAAATCGGAATGCTTTGACAAATTCAAAGAATTCAAAAACAAAGTAGAAAAACAATTACGCAAAAGTATTAAGACCCTCCGCTCGGATCGAGGAGGTGAATACCTAAGCCTGGAGTTCGATGACTATCTGAAAGAGCATGGGATCTTATCCCAACTCACTCCTCTGGAGACACCTCAGTTAAATGGAGTGTTTGAGAGGAGAAATCGGACTTTGCTAGACATGGTCTGGAGTATGATTAGTCTGACAACATTTCCAGAATCATTTTGGGGATATGCATTAAAAACAGCACCACACACACTCAACAGAGTTCCATCTAAAGCTATCGAGAGCACACCATACGAACTATGGCGTGGGAGAAAACCGAGTTTCTCATACTTTAAGATTTGGGGCTGTGAAGCTTATGTAAAACGTCTCATGACGTCTAGTAAGTTGGGGGCTAAATCTGATAAAGTAATTTTTGGGGGATACCCCAAGGAAACTAGAGGGTATGAGTTCTATCATCCATCCAATAACAAAATCTTTGTTGCTCGGAATGGAACCTTCCTTGAGAAGGAGTTTCTTTCTGCTATCACTAGTGGGAGAAAGGTAGACCTCGAAGAAATTCGAGAACCACAAGAAGAAGTCCCGATAGTGTTGGAACCTGAGCAAAGAGATCAAGCAATTGAACCTCAAATTGCTCAAGATATACCACGTAGGTCAGACCGAATACGTAATCCTCCGGTCAGATATGAATTTCTCATGTCTGATGAAGGTGACGTCTTGTTGGTAGATCAAGGCGAACCAGAGACCTACCTCGAGGCAATTACATGCCCCGAATCCGATCTATGGCTCGAAGCCATGAAATCTGAAATGGAGTCTATGTACACAAACCAAGTCTGGACCTTGGTTGATGCACCCGAAGGGGTAAAACCCATTGGATGCAAGTGGGTCTTCAAAGTGAAGACAGATGTAGATGGGAAGGTTCATACCTTCAAAACTAGATTGGTAGCAAAAGATTATAGACAAATCCACGGAATTGACTATGATGAAACCTCTTCTCCAGTTGTTATGCTGAAATCCATTCGGATAATGCTTGCGATTGCAGCCTATTACGATTACGAAATTTGGCAGATGGACGTGAAGACGGCTTTCCTTAACGGGAACCTCAAAGAGGATGTTTTCATGACACAGCGTGACGGTTTTCAAATTGCTGGTCAGTCTGCCAAAGTTTTTAAGTTGCAACGTTCAATCTATGGATTGAAACAAGCATCTCGGAGTTGGTACATACGTTTCGACGAAACCATTTCCAGTTTTGGTTTTGAGAAGAACTCTGACGAATCTTGTGTATACAAGAAGGTCAGTGGGAGTGTAATAGTATTCCTAATCTTATATGTCGATGACATATTGTTAATGGGTAACGATATTCCCGCTCTCACTTCTGTAAAGATGTGGTTGAACGAGAACTTCTCCATGAAAGACTTAGGGGATGCTAGTTATATGTCCTTGGCATAAGAATCTACCGAGATAGATCAAGAAAGTTAATAGGTCTAAATCAAAGTACATACATAGATAAAATCCTTGATCAATTTAGCATGTCTATCTCAAAGAAAAGATCTTTACCTATGACACCTGGCACGGTTCTTTCCAAGAGCCAGAGTCCTTCTACTCCTGAGCAGAAGGAACTCATGATGAAGGTTCCATACGCTTCTGCGATTGGATCCATCATGTACACCATGATATGTACTAGACCTGATGTCTCATTCGCTTTAAGCGTGACCAGCAGATATCAGGGAAGTATAGGGGAAGCACACTCGACAGCGGTCAAGAACATCCTCAAGTATCTTCGCAATACTAAGGATGCATTCCTGGTATACGGTGGTGAGGAAGAGCTAAAGGTGGTCGGTTACACTGATGCTAGCTTCCAAACCGACAGAGACGATTCAAAATCACAAGCAGGATATTTGTTTTGCCTAAATGGCGGAGCTTTTAGCTGGAAGAGCTTCAAGGAGGATACAACCGCGATTCGACTACAGAGGCTGAGTACATACCTGCTGCCGAGGCAGCTAAGGAAGCTGTTTGGATCAAGAAGTTCATTACTGAACTTGGAGTGGTTCCTAGTATTAATGACCCTATGTCGTTGTTTTGCGACAACACTGGGGCCATTGCACAAGCACAGGAACCGCGATCTCACCAGAAAACCAAACATATGGTACGACGCTATCACATCATACGAGAAATCGTAGACAGAGGAGATGTGATGATTTGCAAAGTAGATACTGACGACAACATAGCCGATCCCTTGACCAAGCCTTTAGGAAAGCTAAAGCATGAGGGTCACACTAGGTCCATGGGCATTCGACCGATGCCAGATTGGCCATAGTGCAAGTGGGAGATTGTTGGAGTTGTGCCCTGATGGCCAACTGTTTATCGTTATTCTATCGTGTATAGGTAGATATAATATGTTTACACATCTCATGCTAATGTAAACAAATATTATATTCCTAGATTTATATTTAAAGATGTTTATCAGATAGTGTTATTCTGCTGATGAGACTAACATCTTGAAATAAATATTTATCTGAATGTCCATAGTCGAGTATTAACGAGAGTGGGATATCGTTAATGCATGTGAGACTAGTGTGTGTTGGATGTTTGACTTAGTCTCATAGTCAATGACNAGATATAATATGTTTACACATCTCATGCTAATGTAAACAAATATTATATTCCTAGATTTATATTTAAAGATGTTTATCAGATAGTGTTATTCTGCTGATGAGACTAACATCTTGAAATAAATATTTATCTGAATGTCCATAGTCGAGTATTAACGAGAGTGGGATATCGTTAATGCATGTGAGACTAGTGTGTGTTGGATGTTTGACTTAGTCTCATAGTCAATGATAGTGTGTTCGCATCCGCACATGGGCAGATATTATCTAGAGATAATAGGATGCCGGACTGACCCATCCTAAAGATGTTTCTTGAATTTTTAGTTCATGCTCTAAGCATCTTTAGCGCGACCACGGGTGTAACTATCCTTCGACTTGAAGTATTACGTTTTCTGCATATGTGAACCCGCATGCTTTGATGCATTGTCCTAAACCATATGAAATAAGGATGGTATACAGGCTTTGTTTTGGGTATGCCGCAGCGCGTATTCAGAAACGTAGATTACGTACATAAGATTTGTCACTACTCTTTTTAAAGAGATTAATGTCTTATGGGCCCACTGATAAGTTATGACTAAGGAAATTGCATGGCCATGTTGAGATGCTTTTATGACGTCTGTTCCTATTAGTCAGACTTGATAAATCAGTGAATGACTTAATGGATACAAGTTGGATTTTATTAATCCCTTGCATTAAGTTTAGACATTGAGACAAAGGGATACAGTTACACGGAGTCTGAGTCGTGGAAAGGTTTTGACGGTGCAAACGTCTTAACTTATAATTTGGGGGCAATAATGTGTTGCTAGATACTGCTTATTGCTTATAGTATTGGTGCAGAGCAAATACTGTGGCCAGTTTTATAAGTGCATATACGGGACACACACTTTGGACAATTTAAGGAGTAGGATTAAACAATGGGATAATAAGTAATTTGTATCATTGTAAAAATAGTAAAATAAAAATATTTTGGAATGTAATATTATATATATATATGTAAATATTTGGTTATATATATGTATGTATGTATGTGTGTATATATATATATATATATATATATATATATATATATATATATATATATGCCGATTATTATATATATATTATATTGAATATTTTATTTTGGTTTGTCATTTTAATTATGAAAATAATTATTTTGACATAAACTATTTAAAGTATATTTGTATACTTGTTTAAAATGATATTGGTAATTTTATTTGATTTAAAATTAATTTTATATTAATTTTTGATGTCAAATAAAATACACTTTGAACATTTGAGTGGAGAAGGATTTTAAATATCTTTCTCAAATCAAAATTTTCGGCCATATGATAAAATGGATTGACAAATTGCTAATGTTTTGCTTGATTGATAAATTAGTGGACTAACTAATTTTGTCATTTAGCTAATGACAAAATAATGGAGCATCTTTGTTTTATTTAAACAATTCACTCCATTTTGCTAATGTAGCTTTTTTTGATTTTCGGCCATTTGTGATTCTAGTGAGAGAAAATTATTTTAAGTGTTCCATTAATATCATTTTGTGTATAGAAAATATCTATAATATTTTCTAAATATTATTAGAAATATTTTCTATAAGAAATATACAAGATTATTATTATCCTAATTTTAATCTTTATATTTTATACTACTATAATCTTTACTAGCATAAAGATTGTGGTAGACTCCGGCGTTGTTCGTGTGTCAAAGTTAGAGACCAGACGCTTGAACAGTTACGTTTGCTCTTTCAACGCTCTTCTTACGACTTCTTCGTTTTTACCGCTTATGGAGAAAGGTATAAATTTTTTACTACTATAAGTTTTAGTACGTGATTCTGGGCAAGATAATCATGTTAGGATGTTAAATTTTTGTATTCCGCTGCCTATCCTTGCATGGTTACCTTTCAGCTGTTGCCCCGCGTTTTGTTGGGGAACGAAGCTGGATCCCTCAGTGTGGGCATCAACGTGTTCGTCATTGACAGGTTGGGTATTACCCTGACCGTGAGTTGAAGCTTGACTCGTTCTATAAGAATTCAAACTTTCCTAATCAGCCAACAACACATAATAGGCAAAGCTTTTTAACCCTGGCAGATGAGTCTCAAGAGATGTGGTACAGCCTTTTGGAAATCATTTATTTGTGATCCGAAGATTGATTTTAAAACCATATGCTCTGATACCAAAATGTAACACCCCAACCCACATAACCCGTATACATGGGTTAGCGAACCGAGTTGTTACTAATCTGGTATCCAAAACACACGACATTTCTAAAACAATTTAAACATCCAAACAGTTCATAAAATTCAAGTATGTTATCGGAGTAAAATCAAACAGTGCAGAAGCTCAACTACTGAAAACAACATAGCTTGGGACTCATGCCCAAAAATTGATTAAGTCATTCAGAAATAAGTATAGATTCCAAATCCCCAATCAAATCCACCCACATCCCCTCCTCCTCATCGCCTTCTAGAATCGACTATAGGTTCATCTTCTACCTGATTACCTACGGGTAGCAAACAAACAACTATACTGTCAGTAATGACGCTGAGTGAGAAAATATCTAACGTCAAGTAAACAATCAAACAAATCCACAGTTCATAATAGTCGTGTGATATCATGCAATCAACACATATGTTACACATACAGTTCAATTCACCCAATTTACCTGACACTTGCCTGTTTCCATTCTCCTCAAACCTGTAGATTCATCATGGTTGGTGGATCACCAAGAACCTATAATCTATTCTAGACTAAGGACTTACACTTTACTTTTGGGAGTCATGATTGTTCCCACTGGATCAGCGGCTCATGCTCAACCAATGAAGGAGTTCTCCGTTGGGTGGGTGGAATCCCCACCTGATGGATCACCAGGCAGTTCAAGGATTCCCGTACGTACGTTTTTACCTAGTTTAACTTAACCATTGGAGCCCAGCAGGCACCCACCGGGTTTATAATCTTACTTTCCTAATACTTATGTTAGTACCGAGGATTCCCTCTAGGTAGACTTACCTTGGCGAGCGCATTGGATCAATACGTGGTACCTATTTACTGTGTGCTGGATCAGCCCACTCATACTTGCAACGGCAGGGTTATATATTCAATATAATCACACATGTGTTGGATCAACATGTGTTGAATTATAGCAACTAGGGGCTACTCTGGGGTGTTGTCACCCCCTACTTCCGGTCATGCAACACACACAAGCCTCGGAATCCATCCTCGACAAAACATGATTTACTGTCCGGTTCAGGTACCTCACGGTACCCTTAGTAGTAAGGCGTACCGTCCCCATGGTACTAAAGTACCGTCCCACGGTACGTGGGTACTGACTGAAATGTATGTTACCCCGCACGGTATGCCTGTCACAGTAGCCTCTACCGGCTGGGCGGTAGGGCCTACCGTCCGCCCGGTACTTGGTACCGGTTGGTGAAAGATATCACCAGAGGGAGGTTCGAACTAGGGAGGTAATGGTACCTTGGTACCGTCTCGACGGTACTGACCTACCATGCATCTGCCGCGACAAATACCTAAACACTGCACCAACTCGTTTTCCGTTCAATAACCAACCCCGATTCTCTCAATTCAGCGTCAAACATGCTAATAAACACATATTACACATTACCAAGTCATATCACACCAATTCATACGGCTAGTTCATACGTTCTAACCGTAGATTTCATCAAAAACCCAAGAATAATTTCTAAATTATTATATCATATAGGTTTACATGCAATTCAATCATCGCAGCGATTACGAACGTAGATTTCAAACCTAATTGCTTACTCTACCGTTAGGGTTTCACATACTCATCTCGAAGCAATGAAGGATTAAACTATGATCAACTTTAACGAACGACGGTAAAGGTGAGGCTGCGACGTTCCTCTTCTTCTTATTCTTCTTCCTCTTCTTCTTGGGGCGCTGCAGCAATTATCGACAGAGAGAGATCGGGAGAGGCGTGCGATTATGGGGCGGCATGCATGGGAATACATTTATATTATAGGGTTTTGTGCTTCGTAATTAAAATACGTACCTCGGGAAAATTACACATTTCGGGCCAACTAGCTCCGAATTCAGATATGTTTGCACCGTTGGATTCGTCTTGTTGAACCCAACACATCAGTATAACTTTTAATATTTATTGACAAATATCTTAAATAAACTCCGGGTCCATCTCAATAATTAATTAATTATAATGAATCAATTAATTCTGTTAGGCTGGATTTGGGGCGTTACAGGGACACAATTAATACACATGAGATGGCAATTGCGATTAGCGGTATTCAATCATCAAGTTGTTTTGAGTCATACTTTACAAAATACTTTTTTCGAATTACGTTTATTTCAAAATATTCGAATATTTTCCTCAATAGTATTCTTTTACATTCCTCTACGAAGGATAGGTGAGACAAACATAATAGTAGTTCTACTTTTTCAACTGAATATTCTCGCAACACTTTTTATATATATATCTCTAACTATTTTTCCTAGTTGACCAATTAATACATTCCTTAGGTCATATTTTCTTCAACTTATTCTTATTACTTATTACTTATTACTTTTCCTTATTTGAATCAGATCAAATACATTCCTTATTTACCTTCGTTTTGATTTCTAAAACGTATATAAGAGCATATAATGTGAAAAAATTTATAGGGAATAACATCAAAATAACTAGGACAAATGTCGACGATGGTTGACCTTTTTGTTAGGCGACTCAGCATGTGTTACCATCCTAATCATTCATTGACTTTGTTTGGTGATTTAATTGGAGATAGAATAACTAGTTTATTATCAAATTTCTGACCTGAAAATTTTCTTGAGTGGACTTTGAGGTTCCGCTGTGCTGTGCCACTGTCTTTTTTGCATGATACCCATCGCTTTCACTCTTGGAGTACGGCATAGAAACATTCTTCGTAGAAATCAAAATGTTCTTGAGATCTAATACTTGGGCGGAACGAGTTTCGTTCAACTTTTGGAAATGTCGAAGAAGTGGGAGAAAGATCAAAAACTCAAAGATCACACGATCAATGAAAAGATGTTTTGGAAGGGTTTTTATGGAAACGCTTTAATGACCTTTTTCCATTGGACCGTGCTACAGTGCACCCACCATTGCCTCCTTTGCTGCCTCCCTATTTAACCTATTTTTTTACCTTTTCTCTTTCTTTTTTTTCTTTTGTTCTTTCCTCTACGTCGCTGCCTGGCGGCTCTGCTCTTCCGCACAAGCCAGCCGCACCACTCTTCTCTCCATTTTCTGCGCTCTCCTTCCTACAAGGCAGGTAATATCTTCTTTTTCTTATCTTCCTCTTCATATCTCTGATGCGCCAACCCCTGTAGACCACATGATTTTGGTGGTGAAGAAGAAGACCTGGTTTCATATGATTTGCAGCCCAGTTATAAGTGTTGATATTTAGACCACATTCTATATTCATTTAAATTAGTGAAAAAATACTGTTTTGTTTTGATGTTACAGAGTTCTGAAATTAAAGAGGTGCCAAATGCTTCCTAAAACCAATTGGTGATAGGAAGGTGGACACTTTATATTTAACTACATCTCTCTGTACCCCAAGCCGAGGTGGATTCCTATAGGGCACCCCCTAGAGTTCACTACGGCAGTGCGGAGCCCCACTACTGAGCGGTGGATGGACAGGAGGGGCTTCGCAAGATACACGACTCGTGTACCTCGTCAGGTTGGGCTGTCAGTACCCGATACCGTGACTAGCACAGTAGCGAATCCCTAAGGGTGATCGATGGTCCCCCATAAGACCAACAATCTCCCCCCCCAGCGACACCCGGGGGATTCGAGCCTGCTTCCTCGCTCCGATACCATTTGTTAGAATAAGTGTCCTTCACTAGAGGGGGGGTGAATAGTGAGGCACGCGAATGTTTATAAATTTTCGCAGAATAAAAATCGCAGGGATAAAGTAAAGAGCGGAATAAAAAGGAGTAAAGGGAGCACACCAAGATTTACCCTGGTTCACCACAACTTGTGGCTAATCCAGTCTCCCGAGAGACTCTCTCGAGCTACACTACTTCCGTTAAGCTTACGGGTGCTTAACAAACCATTACAACCTGAGAACTCGAGTCCCACGAGCCTCAATACACTTGCTCGGAGATACCGCACTCCAAGACTTCAACCCGAAGGAAAATACCTTTCCTTCGTACAACCAAGGGAAACAAGCTTCCCTAAACGTGTTTACAACACTAAGAACACTCAAGAACAAGACTCTCTTTAAGAGTAGATGTTGAGTAAACTATATACGCTCAAGAACAACTCAAACTTCACAAATTGGCTCTAGAAAGCTATGGAAAATAATGTTGTTTGGATGCAATGATAATATGAATA
>OOIL02004136.1:0-13892 GCA_900332095.2 Cuscuta campestris | reverse complement strand
TCACGCCTCTTGCCACAAAAAAGGTCCTCTCACCTGCCACTCGCCATTCATAACTATGTTTTCAACTAGGGGTTCACTTTTTTCGTTTGTCATTTCACCGCCCGCCACTCGTCACGCCTCTTGCCACAAAAAAGGTCCTCTCACCTGCCACTCGCCATTCATAAGTATGTTTTCAACTAGGGGTAAGGTCTGCGTACAACACCCCAAACCCCACGTTGTGGCATTTTATTGGTCTGTTTTCGCTCTTGGTTTAACTCAAGAAGGATTTGATGATGTAATTAAAAAATTGAAACATGAAAAAACTGATCAGGTTTTGAATCTCAAGATGTTCAAGCTAAAATATTTCAGTTGAAGAAGAATTTTTCTTTACCGCTGCACAAAATGCATGAACTGAGGAAGGATACAAATCGTTAAAGAAGATGATATGCAAAAGAAGACGTCACAGCAAATCCTGGAAGGGATCATCAGAATGGAAAAATTACAGGCATTGATTAGGTTTGTAGTGAGCTTATGGTCGATCCATAGTTCAACTTTTATGACTAAATTAGCCCGTAATGTAAATAAATTTATGAAAACAAGAGGCGTATGTCTCACGTCCATCTTAGGTCGTAAGCCTGGAGGCATGTGCATCTGTGATAAAGAAGAAGGCGCTTTGATGACGATGGCACATATCACAAAAAGTATTGAGGCATAAATACTAAATATTCAAAAAACTGTTGAGTCGCACCATAAGGTGGGTTTCAGCCATGCAATTTTGAACATTGCTATTAACACTTATGCCTTGAGGCTTATCTTAAGTTTAATTGCTAGAAAATGGATGTGAGGATTCTGCGTATCCATGCACGGCTAATGCCACACTGAGTCACCGTGGTGTGACTTATACCCTGAGGAATATTTCTCATGAGGCTTATCCACATATGGGGCTTACACCTAAATATTCTAGAAAGGTGGATGCTTTTGCCTCCAAATTTTTGTTGTTTTTATGTAGTTTGTTAAGATTTGATTTTCATTTTGAAAAAAAGACACTTCTAGTGTTGAGGGCAAAGTTTATTCCAGGTAAAACTCTAAGGCTCCAAATGGCTGTTATGGACTCATTTTTTTGTTCTCTAATCAATTAGTTATCTTTACAAAATTGAGAATGCCCCAAATAATATAATATGCTTATTCATCATTTTGCGCCTAGCCCAATGTGTGAACCAAACAGTACCTCAAAGGTCTGGAATGGGAAATGATGTTAATTTAGGAATATAGAAATATTCTTGATACATTGTTACTGTCATACCGGAATACTAATGTACTTAGGATACAATTTCTTGCATTTTGTCTCAAATTTTGTTTAGAGGAACGATCGTGTTGATAATGTTGATTTGATACTTTTTCCCATGTTACAGGTTGATAAGTTACAAACTTGCAAGATCATTTACTAACCTTTTCATTATAAACCTGTATTATCCTAAAAATTAATGCTCTGCATGTTTTTGAATCTCAGTTGTCCTTTCATCATTGCAGTCAATAGGAGACTCGATGAATGGGTTAAGCTTGAACAGCTTAATCTTGATTCCGTGGAGACAGTTGTGGATGAGAAGGTGGAGGACAAGGTGATCTTTGGAATTTCTTCTTTGTTACAGTTTCCAATAGCCTTTAACTTTAATCTCTTCCCATCTTTTCCAGCAAAAAAAAATGAAGATAATAAATAGAGTTGATATATGGTCTAATTTAAAGAATGCTTTTTCTTTTGGTGCATAGGCAACTGATTTTTCTTAAAAGTTTCTGCCTCCTGTTAGTAATTTTTTATTGCCTTTCCTTTCATGGTCTCGCTTTGGAGTTTCTTACTGAATCTTTTCAGGTGACGAGCTTAAAAATGACACGCCATCAAAAGCGTAAAATTGACGAGACACAAGTAGAGGTAATTGATTTTTTCGATTCCAGTGCTGCATTGGCTACGAGTTTGTATTGCTATTTACTCCCTCCGGTCCTATTTATAAGGCACTTCTAGCAACTTCATCACTGCGAAATACAAAGAAAGTATTTAAAGTAAAAAAACATAGCTACTTCTTTCTATCCATAATGATATGACATTAAGCTTTTTATTCTTTTCCTTTATCTTAATGATATGACTTAAAGCAATGGTATTTTGGTGTTTTTTCATTGAAATAAGTGCAATTTCTTATAAAAGGGACCAACCAATGCTTCTAGAACGACCCTCATAAATGGTGTTTAGCACTTTCTAGATTAGCTAGGTTTAGTTGAGTGTTGTTAGGTTGCCCATTTGTTTGTGGATACTTTTTTCCCTCTCTTTTTTATTGGTATACCCATCATCAATATCTGTAATATTATTATTACTATTAATACTAATATTATTAACATTGTTAATACTAATAATAATAATAATAATAATAATAATAATATTATTATTATTATTATTAATATTATTATTACTATGTGCTGGTGGTAGCATTGGCATTATGTGCATTGATATGAACAGTAGCACTGATTGGTGAGGGTGTCGATGTTGGAAGTGTCAGTGATGTCAGTGTGGAGGGTGGTATAATAGAACTCGGTGTGCCATTTATTGTTAAAGATTGATCTTTTTATTGATTTTCTCGGCCGAGAATAATTATGAATTTTGCTTCTCCTTGAAAAATAACAGAAATGATGAATTCTGTAAGGGTAGGACAGAAAGTGGCAGGTCAGACCAATTGATAGGGGAGTAAGGGGTATACATAGAATTGAGGAAGTTTGTATTGATGGTGGAATGAGCAAAATAAACAGGAGGAAGCAAGAGTTTTCAAGGAAACTCCAGCAAGACAACCTGCCCAGCAGAATAATTCTGCCCATTAGCTATTTTATTCTTAATAAAACTTGTTCTCCTTTCATACTTCGAGGTGGTCATAAAATAAAAAGTAATCAGTTAAATATCTATCTAGGACTAACCAATATGTACAATCATGCTCAAAACCAAAACCTTTGCTAATAAGGTCTGTATTATGTTCCGTAATACTTGTGATTAACTTTCCTCGTTTTCCATCAGTTTGCTTGGCTTTATTACCCTTTTAATGATCAACACCTTAGCTATAATTGAATCTAGTTGTTCTCCTTAATGGTTGTGGCATTGTCTGCATGCTCCCATTCTTCACGAGACGGCTCTTGAGTCTTGAGCAATTCCTTTTGTATTGTACCTGGTCGAGCTCCACCTTGCTTTCCTGATTCTGATGAGATAGTGGCTTCTATGATTCTCGATTCCTTCTTAATTCACATTAATCTATTTAACATATTAGATGAAATGGACTTCATTCTGTAACATATCCGAGAGAAGATGTTGGTGTGATTGCTGCATCCGTTCCTTATTCCCATTGAAAAAGGAACTGTTCTGTCAATGCATATGCAACCGTAGTGTCCATTGAATGTGATATGCTATTGGAGTGAGCTGACTTGCTTATATTAATTAATACCTCTGTAAAGAATTTTACACTTTGACCTCACAGAGTTTAAGAAAAAGGTTGAAAAGTGAAAAGTGGGTGGTTGGAATATATTTAAAAGAGAGAAATATTTTGAACTACATATTCATTTCATAAAATAAAGAATGAAAGAAGTGAAAACCTTATTTTGGAACAGAGAGAAGGGTAGCATAAACTTCATTGCGGGATGGAGGGAGTACATTATTATGATTTATAAATAAACCACATTATTCAAAACTGATGACCCAAAATGATGTTGGCTTGTTCTTTTACTTGTACTCTTCTAAAACTCCATTTAGCTGTTTTTTTTCCTTTTGACAGTATCTGATGTACAAGAGAGGTGAACCTTTTGGCCTTCTAAGCAAGGTTGCCATTTTTTTCAGGGTCATGAAGAACTTGATGCTGCTAGCCTGCGAGAGCATGAAGAGTTCACAAAGGTTAAGAATATCGCAACAATTGAACTTGGGCGGTATGAGATCGAGACATGGTATTTCTCCCCATTCCCCCCAGAATACAATGATTGTACGAAGCTGTTCTTCTGTGAATTTTGCCTCAATTTCATGAAGCGAAAAGAACAACTTCAGAGGCATATGGTGAGCTTATTGGGTCATGCCTATTTGACTGCAATTAAATACTAGTAATTAGTTGTGGTTGGTTAAGATTATTATTGTTTTCAAGTTCAAAGATAGTAATTTATACACCCAAAATTGTTCAGATGCTACTGTGACCTGTGGATGTATTTCATGTACCATTGTCCGCAATAACAATACCTTTCTAACTGTATATTAAACATATGAAGGGATTTGATTTAATTTTACCCTGTGTGTGTAGTTTTTAAGCTTGTTGTATCACTTAGGGTTGTTAATCTGGGCTACAAATTTCTTGCAACCAATCTGTTATCTCCTTTTCTTTTCATCGCTAAATTAAGTTTCCCAAAGTAAATAGACAACTTCATGTAACCTATCCTTTTATTTACCCCTTTATTCCTTGAATTCTATGGGGTATGTATCCGGTTAAGCATCTAATTTAAGATTGTCAACACACAACTTGCTATGTGTTTCTTGTGGGAGTCAAATTGATCTATTGAGGTGGAAAGTATGCTCGATAGTTGTTTCTTATTATTGATTGAATTTTATGTAGTAAATACAAAATAGAACAATAATGTAGAGCGTAATTCCAAATCACTAGAGTTGGCTACATGAATGTGAGATGATATGCCAAAGTCATCAAACCGTATTTTCATCTCCCCCTATTCAGATCTCCAGTATTCCAGTTCTCCTCTATCAGTATTCACACACTCTCCTTTCAACTCTAAACATGCCAAAACCTATGTAGTCAGTTTGGACTAACCTTCATCAATAGCTGCCACAGCCCACAGCTATGTTCATGTGATTATTTTCTTTCCGAGCTATATATTCTGTAGTCTTACTACATATCTATCCTAACATGCATCTCTGCTATATTTGTCATCATACAATCTATTTGATAGTCCACCATCCTGATCCATATGATAAAATAGCTGTAATTTAAAATTTGCTATACCGTCTTAGGAGCCCATGTTGATGTGTTTCTGTAGTGGTGTTAGATATGCACTCGAGATACTGAATAGAGTCCTAGACGTATCCTATATTATTATGGATGACTAACACAATTTAATATGATAGATTGCAGTGTTAAAAGCAATACACATTCTCTAGCCATTTTTGTAATTTTTCTTCAGTAATGTAATTGGTCACCAAATGAGCATATAGTGAATTGACCTTCATTTGTTTGTTATGTAGAGAAAATGTGATCTGAAGCACCCTCCTGGAGATGAGATTTATCGAAGTGGTACCCTATCAATGTTTGAGGTTTGTTTTCATACTTAGTGCTTTTAGTTGTGCTAGAACTAATTTTCTTTAACTATGAGAGTCAGTTTTAGTGTTTTACATATATGGGCAACTTTCCTTATTCTGTTGTTTCTTGCATCTTTTTGTCATTGCCGTTTATTTTTGGGCATGCAGTTTTCCCTTACATATGTTGTAAAGTACTTTAACATGCCTGATTTTATGCATTTTTTACTCACTTTGTCTTTAGGATTTGTAGGAGTTTATTATGTGTTGTACTAATGTTCTGACATGGAATGACCTCATTAGGTTGATGGAAAAAAGAATAAAGTTTATGGACAGAATCTTTGCTATCTGGCCAAGTTATTTCTTGACCACAAGACCCTCTACTATGATGTTGATCTCTTCCTGTTTTATGTACTTTGTGAATGTGATGATCGTGGGTGCCATATGGTGGGCTATTTTTCAAAGGTAACTACTCATTTCCTGAAGATCTACTCTTCTCAAAGGTATCGCTGTTTTTTTCTTTGGTGTTCTTAAAATCCCTTCTTAGCTTTGCCCTAGGTGCTTGACCATCCTTGACTGCTTCATATCTTTATAAATTTGTAGTACCTATTTCGCTGAGTATTTGTCCTGTTTTGACTTTTTGTAGTCAAAATTGACAAACTTTGACCACTGTGGAATAAAGGGGTAAATAAAAGGATAAGTTATATGAGCGTATAGTTGTATTTATATATATATCTATTATAAACAAGTCAAAGCTGGACAAATAATCAGGGATGTAGGTAGTATATGCTTATTGCTAGACCTTAGTTGCACCACTTGAGGCCATTTAATGTTATGTAGAACCTTGGCTTCTTGTGTTTGCTTACCTGCCCTTTTAAGTCCTTTTTATCTATAGGAAAATGACACTTTGAGTCGTAGAGTTATACCCTATCTAAACATTTGCTCCTTGCTTAGCTAACCATTCTATTTTTGGCCTCCCACAATTCCTTAGGGGAGCTTTTGTGGTATGTTAGGGTTTCTTGACTACCATCAAAATTTGGACACAATGTGGTACATTAAGTCCTTGATGTGGATGAAATGATATATGAACTTCCATTGTTTAATTGTCTAAAGGTTTTATACATTAGTACAACTAATATTGAGTACATCGAATAGAATTTCATCGGTATAAAACAACAACCTAGTCGGATCACACGAAAGCAGGGTCTGGGGAGGGTGTGTGTACACAGACCTTGCCCCTACTCGAAATTAGAGAGGCTGTTTTCAAGAGACCTCTGGCCTAAGCTGCACGGATAAAAAGATCACAAAAGATTTATAAAGCAGAGTAAGCACAGATAAAACACTAAGCACCCAGAGGTAAAGAACAAACTAATGTTAAAGAACAAATCGCACCAAGCATACAAGGCACACTAAGCACACAACAAGTACATAAAACTACCTACCTAACTAATCTAATCCTAGCTCTCCATACGCTCATATCTCTTTATATAAATAGAGATATATAAATAAAATTAGTTAGAATAGATATTTAAAAATGATTTAGGGCCTTCTTATATAAGTATATTTATCTGCTTATGCACACATTTTTTACCAAACACCACTTCATTTTATTATGTAAGCTGAATCACTTGTACAATAACATTTTTAAAAAGCAGAGCTGCAGAGTAGAAATTTCTCTACTTAGGTGAAATTGCTAGAATTAATAATAATGACACTCCAACTTCCATTTGAAGTTATTTTTCTTTATTTTATTTAAAAAAATTCCAAAACAAATATTTTACATAATTTAGTTAGCTAGCCAATTCAACATTCATCCACTGCTTTAACAGTGCCAACAACTTCAGCCATTTTATACCTTACCAAACAGCATTTTATTGAGTTTGAACTATTTCTATTTTATTTTTCTCCAAATTTTCTTTCATTCCGAATTCCACCTCAAATTTTAGTATATTCTTTCTTTAGCATTTTCCGGATTCCAAATGGACCATAACAAGAGCAACAAAGAAAACTAAACAGACCTCAGGAAATGTTAATGATGCAGAACTAAGTTTTTTTCTGCTGGCAAAGATGATTGCTGATACAGCCTCACTCGAATTCGTTGCCAACAGCAGGGCACTGAATGAGATGAGGAAAGTCAGGATCTATGTGGCACTAGAGTAATTATCGACTGCATCTACAAGGGGATTGGCAAAAGCAGCAGCAATGGCAGTCCCCAGCAACAAGAAAAATACAACCTTGATTGAGGACCATTTGGGATTCTCAATTTGCTCATCACCTTCATCACATTTATTCCCCCCAGCGTTTAGTAGATAATGATCCGTCCTTGTTGCTCGTGATAATCATCAAGATATTTAAATGTTCCTGGTGTAGCTCTGGAAGCTTGGATCTCAGCAAACCATTTACCAACCCCAGAAACATTCTTATATTGATCTGCAATTCATCCCCAAAACGGATAGAATACGTTAACTTTGGGTCTATTTTTGAAGATTATGATGAGATTTATTGGGATGCCATCCATCGTATCAGAGCGGACTGGATAAAATGTAGCGTTGCTTCAGGCATGTGCGACAAGAAAGTGTCAGTGAAACTGAGACAGGCTATGAGCCTATGCTGTATATGGCAGTGTTGGTCGATGAAGAACACCGATCTGCAGAAGACATGAGTGACAAAAATGAGGATGCTAAGGTGGATGTGCATACTGCAGACATACGAGGAGGGATAGACTTCAAAACAAAGCTATTCAAAACAGGATGGCAATGGCAACCCTGGAGGACAGAATGGGCAAAACTAGATTGGGGTTGTTTGGGCACACTTGTTTGAGGAATGGGTGCGAGAGGCTGGAAGCAGGGAATTTGAGAATGAGTAGAGGTAGACAAAAGAAGAGTTTCAAGTTGACTAGTCAAGCCGTGTGGTTCGTCCACTACATGATGCTAGATAGGAGCGTCTCGAGGTCGAGGATTAAAGATGTAGAGTAAGCCTATATAGGAGTTACGCTCTATGCTTTGGACCTTTAGAATTAGTTAGGTAAAATATATTGGGGTATTTGCTTTGTACCCCTTTTTAATTCTTAGAACTTTCTGTCTCTCTCTAATTGGTTTATCTTTACATGTTAAACTCTACTACGTACTAACCTGTGTCTTTTGTGTGTGAGCCAAGGGTCTTTCAAAATAACCCTCTAGCCTTTCTAGGTAGGGTAAAGGTTTGTGTACGAGTGTATCCCCACTCCCACAGACCCTACTTTTGGAATTTTATTGCCCAGGTTGTTGTTTTTGTTAATGATAATATGATATAGGATCTTGCATGGACCAGCGGAATTCCTAAGCGGCATGAATGGAAATTTGAACTGACATTGTTTTCTTACAGATACACACATAGCTATGAAAGGCGAGCGCCATGCTCGCCTATGGCGTTCATGGCACTGTGGTGAGGGTATAGCACCTGAAATAGGCTGAGAATGGCGAGGTGCTGGAGGCGTTGAACGGCGTTCGCCAATTTCACTGCAACTTATGGCGAATGGCATTCACAACTCTAGCCTTGACGATATCGGTCTATTTTTTTCACTGTTCCCCCTTAATCGAATGGTAGTAATTTAATTGGGCTTGACCTCGTTTGTAATTAATCTGATCCATTACCGTAAGCCCATCGTTTTCCCTATCAATCGCCATAGCAGTCTTCCACTCCCGATTTTCTCTTCCAAATTTTAATCTTCCATCGATTCGCCTTCCCAGCTGCGATGCTGCTCCAATCGCTTTTCTGGAGTCGCCGTTTCCAGCAGACGGTTTGGATCTCCTCCAGCACTCCAATAGTCAGCACCGCAGCGTCAGGTCACAAAAATTTAGCACATTATTCTTATTTAGTTTTTTTATTTGTGTTTTATACAATTAATTATATTTTCAAATTGTGTATTATTCTTTCAATTTAGAAAATAATAATTTTCACATCCACTGTATTATTTATTGTGTATTATGATTTAATATATATTCCGTATATTATATTGTCTATTATTGTATAACCGTTCTCCCCCAGGCCCCAATGGAAGGTATGTCCTCCACTGGCTCCACAAGATGTAGAAATGATCCGGCTTGTTTTTGTTTTCCTTTGACAATTATATACTGTTCAACACTTTATGATATGCCATGCATTATATATATACATACATTCACTTTTATTGTTCGCCATTTCACCGCCCGGCGCCCGCTAGTCGCCATGCCTCATGCCACAAAAAGGTCCTCTCGCCCGCCCCTCGCCATTCATAACTATGGATACATATCCAACTCGTTTGGTTTAGTCTGGCATTGAGTTTCTCAAATGCATAGTAGCTCTTTCTTGTGACCTGGTCTTGGTGAAGCGAAACTGTCTATACTTAAGACATTAAGACCCTGCTGGGCTAGGGCTGGTATAGGCTAACCCAGGTTTCTGGAACTGGCTAGCAGTGTCATAATATTACACCGGTCTATTTGGAGGCCATATAGTTCTTTATTCGACTCCGAAGTGGTTCTTATTTCCTCTAATCCGTCGGTGAGGTTTGAACCACTTTGGGGTTTGAATGGATCTGCAGGGTCCTTAAATGGACCCGGTGTCATATTATGACACTAGTGGCTAGTGTCAAAACTCAAAAGAACCCCACTGATAATTAACACTATGTTGAGTTATATTGCATAAACGGGAAATTGACAGAACATATCCTTATGTCCTATTTTATTTGTTCCTAAACATATAAAGCTAGTCACTAAGCTGAATAATGCAAACACATGGACTTTCGAGAATGTTATATGTTAGTTTTTGAATTTACATCTCTTTTTGTGTGAAGCCTTGAGGCTGATTTGGCTTTGTTTCTCTTTTTGGTCGATTCTGTTCTCTGAGTAAGTTGTTTCGGGAACAGAACTCGCAACAAATGCTTTTGTAGGAGCTACAGAGTCTAAGAAACTATGTTCAACTCATTTGAAACGAATATGTTGGCAAAATTAAATGATTTTGTAGAATCAAGCAGAACCAAGTAGTTGATTACTTCTGAAAATCAGATTCTAGAAAGCAGAATCAGCAACATATTCTTTTCAGAATCTAAAACAAATGCAACACTTAACTAATTCTGGTATGAGAACCTTCAGATTCAACGGAATCAGCTTTTCAGAGTTGAAGCCAAGTGGCTCCATATATTAGTTTTGGAGGAAACAAATGCTAGATACAGTTTATGTTATGAATAATTTCTCACCCTTAATCACAGGAGTTGGTAAATATGGCCCATGAGATTGTTTTAATGTTTAGAATAAAAGTGTCACCAGTATAATCATTATCATGTTGGCTGACTCACTGAAATGAAATAGTGAGTGGAATATGAGATGCTTAAGGCCTGCTGAATTATACTAGTCATGATATAGAACATAAATGTTTACTTATTATTGCATATTTATATGCAATTTCAGGAAAAGCATTACGAAAAATCAAACATGTTAGCTTGTAGCCTAACTCTCACCTTTTCTCATTTTATGTTTGATGTTTCAGGAAAAGCATTCTGAGGAGTCCTATAATTTGGCATGTATTCTTACTCTGCCACCATATCAGAGAAAAGGCTATGGGAAATTTTTAATTGCATTCTGTAAGAACTAAAAATTCTTGGGTTTCTGTTGCATTCTCCATTCTTCTGCCTTGTTATTAATACTTCCTGGTCATGAAAGCATCATTCATGTTCCAAGCATGACGATGGAAATATCGTTATTGCTTCCCCTGAAGCGTCCTTTCTAGCTCTGGCTCCAAACAATCTGTTAATAGCCTTTAATATTACTCTCTCCGTCCCCAATTTATGCTCTTTACTATACCAGGCTTCCAATAACTTTTGTTTCCATACGCGTTTTGATTGATCATTTGAAAAAAAATAGACATGTCACCACTTGTTTTGTAGAACTTTTGATGTAGTTTGTAAATATGTAACTTGTACTTATTCTTATACCCATTCGTACATAAAATCATTTTAAAAGAGTAAGACTTTGCATGTTGTTCGAAAAGGTGCGATAAATTTGGGACGAAGGGCGTATTTGGGCTGTCATGTCTTGGGGTTGTGTGCAGTTATGGGAACTTGTTGGGGATTAAATACCGTATGTATTATATGTTACTCCCTCAATTCCAATTTGTAGTACCCGGTTAGACTTGGCACAAAGATTAATAAATTAAAGATGTGGTTGAGATTTATGTAGATGATAGAGAAACATTACAAACTACATAATGTTTGCCATAAACGGAAACAAGCAACAAACTGGGGTAAATCAATCAGGAAATCAGGTACAACAAATTGGGACGGAGGGACTATATATTAATTCCAGACATCTCAATATGTTTGTTCACTTCTTTACTAGGAATGTTGTATCATTTTTTTCATTTGTCATTAATTTTTGTAAAAAAAAAAAAGAAAACTGCTTCAGGACTAGGTGGTTGTATTGGGCAACAATTTCGCTGTTATATTTAGGCTGTTGAGTGAATTTTGGGCTTGTTGGTACATTAAAAGTACGTTAGGCTGCCAATTGGTTTCAGTATGTAGAATACTTTGCAAATAATGTGTTCCTTTGACTTTGTGCAGCATATGAACTTTCGAAGAAAGAAGGTAAAGTTGGAACTCCAGAAAGACCCCTTTCTGACCTAGGTATGCTAAGCTACCGAGGATACTGGACTCGTGTTCTCCTGGACATATTGAAAAAGCATAAAGGCAACATTTCTATCAAGGTTAGTCTACCAGTGAGAGTAGTATTTCTTCTTATCTGTTTGCCGATGGTTAGTAACCATAGAAGTACACTTTGCGCGTAGATGAGGTTTGGATGCTAAGAAAAGAAACAGGGCAGCATGCCCCATCCATTTAGTAACTAACTAAGACACAACGATTGCTGCCCAAAATACTGAATAGGATTATTTCTTTAATTAAAAAAAATTGGACGGTTTGCAGGAGCTGAGTGATATGACTGCAATCAAGGCAGAAGACATTCTAAGCACCCTTCAGGCACTGGAGCTAATTCAGTACCGCAAGGGGCAGCACGTCATCTGTGCAGACCCAAAGGTCTTAGATCGGCATCTAAAGGCTGCTGGCCGAGGTGGTTTGGAGGTGGACGTTAGCAAACTGATATGGACTCCTTATAAAGAGCAGAGCTGATTTTCAAATTACCCACTTCCCTTTTGCACACCTGTCTTTCCTCCTTCCTTTGAATATGTGTACAGAAGTCATGGTAATTAACATACAGACTTGGGTCAACAATGTTAGCTGTAACTTCTAATTCCACTATCTGGCCTCAAATGACATACGACCTGTGGTATATAGTCCCTTCATCCTAAATTATTTTCTCTTTTCGAACGTGTAAAATGAATCTTTTTTGTGAAAGATCTCAAATGCTCTTTTTTTATCTGGAAAAAGATCTTCCTATTGCCTTTTTAAACATTTGAAATACTACAACTATCACCTTACCCAATATTCTACCCACTTAAATAAAGAGTAATCTGGTAGACTTTTAATTTTTTACCTTTAGAAATTGTGAAAAGTCCACCTGGGAAGTTCTTTCTCAGATAGGAGTATTTAAAAATTAGAAAAAAAATCAAGTTGTGACATGTTTATTTTAACAAATGATCAATTAAAAGTAATGTGCACGGTACCGATCTGGTATGGTTCAAATTTTGAATCCCGGTTCTCGGTAGCATTAGGGAAGGTGCTATTGGTCGTTGGTGGCACGGTTTGCTTTCAGTTCACGATATTGGTTCGGTATTTTTTCAAATTTTACTCCCTCTGTCTCACTTGAATCTCTTTACAACAGTATTCATAGGGTCAAATTTTATATACTTTATTTTCCTATTTTTGTTACTCATTTTATAAAATAACATAATAATGTCACTTTTAGTTTTATAGATTTTATGATGAAATTTTTAATAGACAATTTTTACGGAGTATCTTTTAATTTTATACCTACAATCAAATAAATTGAATTGAGAATAAAGTTGGTCAAGTATCATGATGCGGATTGGAAAGATTCAAATGGGACGGAGGGAGTATGTTTTAATGTTGTATTTTAGTTTTTAATAGTGTAACATTTATAAAGAAATGTAAAAGGGTAAAAATGAAGTAACCAAGTAAAATAAAATTTTCAAATTTTAAAAATATTAAATATGTAAGTTGATACTTGATAGTTTATACTTTTGAATTTACAATGTTAAATATAAAGTGAAATTAGGTAATTGTTTTTAAAAAAATTGGATGAAATATATTACTGTAATTGGAACTTCGTCGCTTCCCTCTCTTGTTGTTGCATCCATGAAGTGTTCTTGATCAACAGTGTAACTTGCTTCTTAACATCAACGTCAGGCTCATAACCAATCTCGATTGCAAACAAACTTCTCAGTGATCAGACACACAGTTGGTAGTTGGTACGGTAGTCACTCAATGTATTACTGCTCGAACTGAACTCCTACTCCATTGCAATGGTTGGAACAAGCATTGAAAGGATTTGTTTCACAAACGTGGCCATGATAGGGAACAAAAGATGTTGAGCTTTCCACCATTCAAGCACGTCAAACTTTATATTTTTATCATACTCACAAGAAATTGTTAGTTACTAAGAAAGCTCTTTAAGCG
>OOIL02004135.1:26037-38976 GCA_900332095.2 Cuscuta campestris | reverse complement strand
ATGACTAACGAAAATATGGAAAGAAAGTGGATAAAGTTTGACCTTGTGAATCGTAAGCGGACAATTTAATTTAGGATGAAAGGAGTACTTCTTTACAATGTCTACAAGTGCTATAATGTACTCAGGTATTTTTATCTGTATGTTCATCAAAATAATAATTCAAAAGATCGAATTTGTATTTTTTTACGTTTTCCGTTGGACATTCCCTCGGCATCGGATTGGGTCTCCTCGTTGGCAGGATCGTCTCTCTCTAGGGTTTTGTTCTCTTCGTTGATGGAATTCAATACAGCCATTGGGTCCATGTTGAACCCACCCAAAATGAATGGGTTAAACTCCTTGTCGGATAGTCCGCCGGCTACCCGAACAATCATTCAGTCAACGTTAGGGTTGATGTTGGATATCCTTGCCGATTGGATGGTCGATCCACACACACACACACACACACATTTGATATTAACAATCACTCTAATTCGCTTATGTGCTCCCCAAAAGACAATTTTCGTCTTCAGCATCTAGGATAGCATAGGCACCCAATCTGAGTTGCACAATTAGCACCATTGTGTGTCAACCCTATGTTTCTTTCTCCCTTTGGACTTTGTTTGGAGTCCACAGTGGCAAGTATTCATCCGGCTTTCTAATTGACACAATTTTAACCACTGAGTAATCGTTATTATCCAAATGCCTTCTCATCAAAGATTAGATTAGAAACGTTGAATTCAACTCCTACAAGTAACAAAACATCTTTTGGATTTTTTATATCAAACTCGTAGAATAAGATATTTTGCATAAAAGGTGTCTGGACTTCAAAAAAAAAAAGGTGTCTGAATGGGGGCGTATGTCATCTTGGTTTATTACAACCTTTTCTCAACAAATAAGTATACTCTTATGCTAGTGGAAAACGAACTATTCCTACTTACTAGATGAAAGTGGTATGTTGGGTAAGTATGTGAGTTTTTACTATATGCACAATCATTACACTAGACAAAAACCTAAATGTTCACTAAGTAGAACAAAATTGCTCATGACTTTGCAGTGGATGTAAAATAAAATGTTCACATTTAAACAAGTGGAATGAAATGAACACCCCGTATCATGGTATGGACCGACCCGTTATTCCAATCCTAATTTTCCCTATCCAGAATAGGGACCCGTAATCCCCCTTCCGATGTCCAATTTCCCCCCTTAGTCCATCCATTTAGATTACGGATCCAGACCCAAAATTGATTTGGCTTATTGTCTAGGTTTCGGAAATTGAAGTGTGTTCACCCCTAATTCAAATGCACAAACTCACTAAGGTGTTAGGTTTGGGATCAACAAACATGTAAGTCTCCAATTAGCATTGTCGCCAAGGGGAGAATCAACCCACATCATTCCTCCTCTATCCGTCTTGGGCATCTAGTAGACTAATGATGTTACATAAACATTTGGCAATGCACACATGCAGCAGTTTACATTGTACAACTCCCAGGTCCCACCTGAATCAACCACAACAGCTCCATACAATGGACTCTGCCTTGGCTTCCAGGCTCTCCCAGCCAAGCGAGGCTAATCAACGTCCCCTTAGTTAATCAAGTATTGGATCTGGCAGGAACTGTAACACAACGGTGGATACTGGATAGTAAAGCACCTTTTCACGGATTGGTGGAGTTCTGGCAGCAAAATGAAATGGAGAAATTATTTGTCAAAGCAAAATGTCTACATTCCAGAAATTAGTTGACTGAATAACATGTGCTGAATATTATAAGTTAGACGAATGATTAATTCTAGTGGAATCGCAGAAAAGGAAATTTACCCTAGACTCCAAGATCTTTCTGCTGTCACTGAAGTACTGATTTGGATGATTAATCCCAGCATCACATGGTGAGCCATGAATAGCTTCAAAAGTCAATGTGCATGCTAACTAGAAGCCGAGCAACGATCACAATGTTAACCCAATGTAAAAAAGACTTGGAAGTCATCTAAAGTATATGAGAGACCAATTTAGAAAATGATATACTGCCTGACCTGGTAATGTCTATTTCGCACTTTGCCCATCACTTCCGCTTGAACATGGTGTCCAACTCCCATCTTGGTGAGGGCAGCTCTTAAATTCTCTTCACTATCCACCAAATATTAGCAACTTATAATAAGGTAAGGTAATTCAAACCAAACCATTTTAAATTAATTAATTAGAACAAAAAAAATTAAAAAATTTCTGGTCATTGTTTTCAAATCTTGAACTTTATAATAAATTTATGTTTGTGATGAATTGCATGTCTACAATTTTTGGTAGAAGTTACATTTGTTGAAAATTCAGATTAAAGCCTGTAACCTGAAATGACGATAAGGACATCCATGATGATCTCCAACACCATGAGTTGATGAGATTATCTTTTGGCATGAATAAGGTGTGTAATCCTGTAGCAGGGCATGACAATACTTTGAGAAAAATAAAATCAAAACACCTATGCTTCCATGCCATTATTATGCATGATTGTAAAAGTTCCCGTTAAAGCTAACCATCAAAAATGCATTAACCTATCAGACAATGACTAAGTGACTTACCACTCTCTTTCCTTCTTTCCCATAATTGTGACGTATGCTATATGCATATTCTTTGTCAAACTTTTCAGCACCAATCTACAAGAAGAAAACTGTTGCATTACTAAAGTTTACATCCTTAGAGCTGTCACCTTACAGCACACAATAATCAGCGCACAAAGATAATAGCACCTGCTTTTACGACCCTGGGATTAAATTTTACCACAATTTTAGTGTACCTAGTCTACTTTGTACTATCATGCAATGGTAATCTTAGAGCTAGAAGAAATACAATTCATATTCTTATTTCTTAAGATACTTTGTTTAAATCATTCATTCTGTTTAATCTTAAGATATTTCTAGGCAGTCATTTATTTTCTATTTATTTCTATATATATGAGATATAGCACACTCTAAATACAAAATATATGTTGCCAAACAAAGATATAAAAGTAGGAGAGAGGGGTAGCAATTATCTTGCCAATTCGTATTATACAAAGTGAAAGACAGAAAATGTCCTCGTATATAGAAAGATCCACAGAGCTGGGTGCATATTCTAACAAACTTCTCTTGTTCTGGGTCAGGAATCTGGCTCTTTTGCAGGGGCGGATCCAGTGAGAAAGAATTGGGGGCCAATGCCCTACTAATATTTGCTGTTAAACTTTTTTTTTTTTTTTTTGAAAAAAATTATATATTTGGGGTTGCATGCCCCCATCTAAATTGGGGTTGACCCCATCTACAATTATGTATTCCCAACAAAATTAATGGAACCTTATCTAATTTAGTTTTTTTTATTAATTTTATTGAAGTAAAATATATTTTATTGCATACTCTGTATACTTTATTGTTTGGAATAAAATTTTATATTACCTATTAAAAAATATTTTACATTCAAAAAATGTTTAAAATAAATTTATTATTTTTTGTCATTTTATACTGTCTATTTTTAAAAAAATCAGGGGCACTACTCCGGGATCTCTGACCAGTTGTGCACCTGTGCCACCATCTACCTAAATTCCTGGATCCGCCACTGCTCTTTTGGGTTCCATGAAGTGGATATAAAAAGGGTCATGTTTATACACATTAAAAGATAATTGATGTAGAAGCGTAGATCTAAATAAAGTCCTACAACATAGTTTGAACAATACTACTCATGTCAATATATCAGGCAATGGAGGAAGAAATAGCCTAAAACCAAAATACCTACTTTTTGGGAGAACTCAGCCTTCCAAAATGCAAGGGCATCATCCAGTTTAATCCCAACACCCTATGAATACAGTAATGTACAATCAGAAAAATTAGTAGCAATGGTATATAGCTTGCACACACATTTCTCCATGAAAAGAGAATGGCATATGAAGTACCAAATGGAAAATAAATGATTGAGATCGTTAAATATAATTTCTAAAATAATATTATGGTGCATGCTTCAGCCAAATTATTACTTCATGTAAAGGATTTCTTTCCTTCTTATCAACTCTTGAAATCGGTTTATCACATGTTGAAATAAGTTGTGGTAAAGGCTTGCTAGAAATGCCCAAGAAAAATCATAGACAAGCCCTATTGAAGCATATACGTCTCGCATAGCAGCCTTTGAAGAATTGAAACCACAGTTTGAGCCAAAATGAAATAAAGCAGTAGTGAAGTAGCAGTTAGTCCATGCAACTTTCGACGCTCATAATGGGTCATCCGAAAACAGCTGAGATGTTTTAAAGGGGTTAGGTTGCGTGCGTGATTACCTGTGGTGCTTGAGCCGGGGGTCTCTTTGGAAAGAGCCTTTCTACTTTCGAGTAGGGGTAAGGTCTGCGTACACACACCCTCCCCAGACCCCACTTTTTTAGGATTCAACTGGATTGTTGTTGATTCACACTTCATTACGACCCTTAGATATGAGATGCAGTGCACCATTTTAATCCTCACTATTTACTTGATTCACTATTTTTATTACATCAGACTATAGTTGCTTTTGTTATGTGTTATCTTCAACATTCGTACTAACATAGTAACATTTCTTCCTTATTCAAACCTTTTTCTGGTGATCCTACTACCTTTTGGAGCTTAAGAACCTAAGTACTTGGGCCAAACAACCACCAAGTAAAGCTAAAATAAAATTCCACGTACAAACCCCCAAGTGATAGTGAAGAAACAAAGCTTCAGGTTTTGACATTTTAAAGCATTTAAAAGAAACCCCTACAAGATACAACCTTGAGGAATAGGCCCAACTGCATCCTTCCTCCATGCTTTAGATGATGATCCTCTCGTAGCTGCAATACATGGGGATCAGAATGATATTTATTTAACAGTAACTAGCATAAAAATAACCAAAATTTCAAAAACTACTTCCCACCTTCTCAAAGAGATGGCGCATGCACAAAGGAAATGAAGTAATAGCAACTTCATCAATATCCCTCAATGAAATTTCAGTGTATTCATGTGGCTGCATCAGAAGTTGGACTAGTTAATGCACCAAGGTTTACATCGAATCTCAGTGAGATGGACAGCTATTTATTTGGGTACATAATTTGAAAATACCTGGGTATAATCTGGACCCAAATAACTTGTTGATAGGGCTTCAACAATCTACGCAACCCAAAGAAAAACAGGCATCATGAACAAAAGGAGAAGAATTTGAAAATTCAACAAAAGAGAATGCAATGACAAAAGTTCTATTAAGCTCAATACTAACAGGAGTCAATCGGTCCTTCTCCTGTTCTCTTATCATTGATATCCATTTTCTGAAACCAATGTGCAACATATAAGATAGTGAATGTATGTTATAGGGTTGTACTCCGGGTTATTTTTCTATAGAAAGCAAGAAACATATTCACGGTTAGGCACAGAAACTTTCAATCATGGTAGCAAGGGCAAAAATACAGCACTAATTTAAGTTTAAAGATACACCGGTAATAGGAAGACATTAATCACACATTTTAGAGAGTTTGGAATAGTAAAGAACCTGTTTGTAAGAGCAAGTGCTTTTGACAGATTGCTACGGAATTGATTGATGACAAATGAAACCAACTGCAAGGATAGGCCGCATGCATGTGATTAAGTGATGAAATTACAATGGATCTTCTCTAAGCAAATGCTGAAACACTAGCTACCTGATGTGTAGCAATGTATGCATTCCCTTTCTGGATGTATACTCTTCGGCCGGCCACTAGCTCCGAAACCTCTTCAAATGGCACCTTAATTTACCATATGTATGTGGCAATATAAGGAAAAGTTGGTCATGGAAAAACTTAGTAATGATACTTGAACAAATACTGCAGAACAATGGAGTTGTGTATGCGACGGTGCATCTCCACGAACTATTCTAGAAAAGACTTGGCAAACCAATATCAACCTCCAACCTCATTACAGTTCATATGGCATCACTAATTATGTTATTGTACTCTGTTGGAAAAAATAGTAGATCGTATGGAAAACTTCTTACGAGATGCACCTTCCTTTGTTGGATGGGAGAAAAATAATTTACATACCTGGTAGAATGTGTCAGCTGCAAGAAAAAAAAGCTATGTAAAAAATGAATTTAAGGAGTTATAATAGTGCTGCAAATGTAACCAGAAGGGCTGTCAGTAATTAGAAATTTTCAAATTGTGTACCACTTGATAACTGTTGGCCAGTGGAACGGGAAACTAGGCTCAATTTGTCTTTTATGCTCTGCAGTTAAGATAATAGCAAAGTAAATGCATGACGTTATTTATATATATGTATGTGTGTGTGTGTGTGTGTGTATATATATATATTAGATTATTAGGACCACGCCCTAAATAACGTAACCTCGTACATATGTAGCACACAATAAAATACTGTATTTTCCTATTTCCTCCTAACCTATGCCCGAAAATTCCTCCCAAATCAAACTTAGACAGCCTCGCATTAATATCTCCCTCATTTGCTGAAAATCACACAAAGGAAAATGTGAAAACATCAACACCCTTCTACTTTGATTTTTTTGCACCAATTTCACCTTGTCTCCACATAGTTTTCTTTTAACTTAGACTTTAATTCACTCCATGTGAATCATCCTCCAAATGTGGCAAATTCAGCAGCTCATAATTATTAATCAAGGAGCTAAATTCCAAGGAAAAACAAAGGCAATGATCCTCATTTCATGGCGCATCGCAACGATCATGGCGATAGCCAGTTTCCTATAGAGATGGCAGTCACACAACCACTTAACTAAATTCAGAAATGTATAAAACATATATTCAATAAAAAATAATAGAGTGCATGATCTAAATATTCATCTTGGAAGTAAAAACACAACAAACATATATTCCAAAACACCCAAAGGTGCTAGTATTAAAACAACTTAAGCAAAACTCAAAAGTTAATTCAAACTAAAGTTTATAAAAAGTTCAATCTAGCAACTAAATAAAAAACTCAAAAGGTAATTCAAACTAAAGTTGATAAAAAGTTCAATCTAGCAGCCTAAGCAAAACTCAAAATGTGATTCAACATAAAGTTGATAAAAAGGAGGTCGGAGGTCGCAGAGTCCTGAAGTAGAGTTGTGGTGTTCCCAGGTCAAAGGAGTCTACATTTACACTCGAGTAGTGACTTTTTTTGTCTATGTATATATAACCAGCCCGAAGGTGAGTTAAGAGTGTGTTATATCTCTTGATATAAACTTCAATTTGTCACTTATAAATAAACCCTAAAAAAATCTTATGTTCTCCAAATTCCTAAACAATTCTTATCACCCCTACCCCTCACATACATCAAAAAGAAAGACTATAATACTTCATATAAAAGAATCACCAAAAATTGTTGAAAGATTGAAAAAGCTACCTCATATTCAGCATTGCTCACAGCAACTATTGCCCTCTGTAATAAGAACCACATTTTATACATTACTGCAACTATTGCCCTCCAAGTAGAAGAATCCAATTCGGGGCATTTGGTTGACATAAGGTATCAAGTTGGGGTAAAAAATAAGATTGAGGAGTAGAGGTTAAGTATGGTTTGTTTGAAGATGGAACCTGGTGTTTGGTATGTATCACGGAATCAAATAGGGTTACAGGCTTACAGCTGCTCAGCAACATGCTACCGGCTATGCTAAAGAGTCACATGGATCAGCTGGTGTTGGGCTGTTGCTTATGAAGGTTATGCCTTAAGTGGACAAGGTTGAGTTACAACTCACAAATGGAGTCTGCAAGCATTAATGTTTGTCGCTTGAATGGGTTGCCAAATCAGAGGGGGTTGGGGTATGAAGGGATGGATTAGTGGGGGTTTCAGAAATGGGTTTGGGAGAATTTTATGTAGCCAACATACAACTATGAGTTCAGATTCCTGATACTCATAAGCCGTACCTGTGTAAACCAAATGCCCCCTTAACATCTGAGAAATAAATCACACCTGGACATCAGTTGTTTCACTCTGATAGCGGTAACGAAACAATGTGGTCTCCATTGAAAGAAACCACTTCCTTAATTCCTCCCTAGCATATGAAGTCACAAATGAAAAAAGCTAGGGAACAAACAAGTACAAAACTGCAAATTATGAAACCAAGAAACCAAATGGAGAAAGGGAAAAGGACTACGTTCTGCAATACACAAGCCGTAAAACAAAATGTGAAACTATATCTTTGTTAATAACTTCAGATGCTTGTGGGTGCCTCATGTTTTCCTTCCATAGACCTGATACCTGATATTTTATAATTTAGCTAAGAACGGAGAAACATTTAAACCATAAAACTTAATTTATATGGAAATGACACATACCAATTTTGACATTTCATCTGGTTTCTTTCCCCGGGATAATCCATCAGCAATCGCTCTCAAAACTGCTCAATCACAATTCAAAATAATTAGTTAGTACGACAATCATCATGGAAATGCATTGATTCAACAATGCAAGTGGGAGTAAAAGCAAGTGGCAAGACAACATATAAAAAAGGAACTAGTGTCAAAAACTTGATGCAGATAAACCTAATTAATTTAAGGGAAGAAAACAGTTCAATGGAGGATAATTTTTCACTTCAGTTTTACCTCTGAGGCGATCGATGGCATACTGCTCGAAGTCTTCTAGCCCGACCTCGAGAGGTGGAGCAGAACGGTAGATAGGGAGAGTTGTGACAAAGTCCTTGGAAACTGAAGGTTTCCTTTCAGATCGGATAATTTCCATTGGTGTGCTCTTCTTCTTGAAGAAGCTATTCCCCTGTTTTGACGAGATAAGTTTAGAAACCTTGGAGTGCAAATAGTTCACTCCGTCATAGAGACCAAGTGGTAGCGTAGGTCCTGTTCGGACGGGTTAGGTTGAAAACCCGGTAATGGTCGGTTTTACAAAAGCGAACTTCAGAGCTGCGAAAAACTTTAAAATGAAACTGCATAAAGAATTTATGGAAAGCTTTCATTATACTTGCACATGTTGTAGACAGCAAATAATGATCTTGCATTATTAGAAACTCCTAACAGGTTTCAATTTTTCAACAATAAGAAATTCATTCAGATCAATTATATGATTAAGCTCAAACCTAAGAAATAAAGTAAATTCTTCTTCATACCCTAATATTTGTACAATCAACATGTAGGTACTATTCCATCTAATCATAATGTCCTTAGTAAATGTCATTGGTTTTCTATTCCTAGATTTACAGAAAGACTTCCATGCATGAGAATTATTATGACTACCCCAAATTTATTTTAAACCAACTTTAATTTAGGTAACACCCTAATAGCTTATAATCCATGTTGAACACGCAAATTTAAGACAGGACATGCACACCTTTGGTGTAGAAATCTACCCATGGCACTACTAGGGGGACAAAGTTCATTAAGTCTAGGAATGACATTGGTGTTATTTGTAGCATTATCAAAGCCAAATGAAAACAATTTATCAAGTAAATTTTATTCTTTCACAATACTCTGAAGCAGAAAATTAGTATTATCACCCATGTGAGATTCATTGAGATCAAAAAATGCAAGAATATGTTTATGTATCACACAATCATTATCTATCCAATGACAAGTAACAACTATGTAAGACAAGTTATGACAAATATCATAATAATTGGTAACACGAGATTTAAAAGTAAGAAAAAAGTTAGCGAAAATATTTTTTTAACTTTATATTGCCTAATTATTTTTCTCTTAATTGTTTTTGTTAAACTCCTCTTGCTCGAGAGTTTAGTGCATTTTGACGATAATCAATAAAGCCATATTTTTCAGAGAACATGAATGGTAAACTCTCCTCGCAAATAATCTCAGACATTTTTTGTTCATTTTACGCGTCGCTATAAAAAAGAGGCCGCCCTTACCCTTGTTCGCAAAGAAAGAAATCTGGATTGGTTTTCCATTTGCATTCATTTTGGCAAACTCCACATGGTGCCTTGCTTTGAGGTGTTTGGTCAGCAAACCCCTGGAAATCCTAATATTTATTTTTTCCCCACAATGTTTTCATATTCCCGTAAGTTTTATTTCTTGATTACCCAAGTCATCAAAGACGCATATTGCCTCTTTTTACAAAGACGTAACCGTTTCATCTTCTTCCAAGTCTTTTTTTGTTTGGACTGATTTTTATTCTCATAGAATTTGGCTATTTTAGTTTTATTCTGTGTTCTTGTGATGCATATTTTATGTACAAATGCATTTCTGCTTTTTTAATTCCAAACATATTCCCAAAATCCTAATTTTCCACATCAAGTGTCTTCATCTTAATCCCAACTATGTTGGGGCTGGGTCCATGAAACATATTGTCTCAATCAAGTGTATGAATTTAGTTAAGTATGCAGCTTCATAATCTAGAATGATTTGATAAAAAAATTAAAGAACATATGATTTCATACCTTCTTGCTTAGATTAGATGCTTCAATCTAGGACTGCTTCACTGCTATTAAAGAACCACGGTGGAAGTGTTGCCGCGTTGGAGACTAGAGTGTGAAGAAGATTCAAACAAGATTGAAAGAAGACTGCGTCANCTTCATCTTAATCCCAACTATGTTGGGGCTGGGTCCATGAAACATATTGTCTCAATCAAGTGTATGAATTTAGTTAAGTATGCAGCTTCATAATCTAGAATGATTTGATAAAAAAATTAAAGAACATATGATTTCATACCTTCTTGCTTAGATTAGATGCTTCAATCTAGGACTGCTTCACTGCTATTAAAGAACCACGGTGGAAGTGTTGCCGCGTTGGAGACTAGAGTGTGAAGAAGATTCAAACAAGATTGAAAGAAGACTGCGTCACTGCCGAGGAGGAGACTGGAGTGCGCAGCTATTCCAGCGAAGAAGATTTAAACAAGACTGCGTCACTGCCGTACAGGTATTTAGCCAGTACAGATAGGGTACCAATATTTCGGTTTAGTATGGGATTTTACTCCGTACTGATCCCGATTCCGAAATATCGGTTCGGTATCGTTCGGGATAGTTTGGGATCAGTTTCGGTACAAATCGGGATGAATAGACATACTCTACACGTTAAAATTTAACAATACCCTTATATTTTTGAAAATTAAAAGTGAATTTAAAAAAAACATGAAAAATTAAAAAAAATGAATATTTAAATGCAAGAGATGTGTATCAAATCTAAGTTTATATTTTACAAACTAAAAAAATGAATGACAACAAATGAGTATTTCGAATCTTTGTGAAATTTTTATGTTCATACACAAAAACTAAAACCTCAAATAAAAGTATAATTTACACATCATAGAACTTGAACCATTTTTTTTAAATAAATATTATTTAGTGAAGGAATATAAAAATATTACTCCGGGGTATTATTTATTATCATATTTTAGTATATATGTTCGGTACGGGATTTTTCGGTAAGGGACGTCACCTCGTACCGTTCCCGAATACTGTACCGACAATTCGGTTCGGTACGGTTCGGTTCCTTCTCGGTATTTTTTCGATTCGGTATTTTTCAGTTCGGTATTCTCGGTTTTTTCGGAAAATTTTGGTATCGGTTCGGTACTTGCTCACCCCTATTGGAGACTGGAGTGCGATTGGGGATTTGAGAATTTTGGGGAAGTCTAACTCTTGTACTGACAGTGGGTTATTTGTTTCAGCCTCTTAAAGGTTCAGATGTCTGAATAGTTCAGCACTTAATGGTTCAGACTATTTGTTTCGTGAGCAGATGTCTGAATGATGCAGACATTTGCCTTTGAAGGGATAAGTATAATACAGAGTCTGAATGTTAAAACTTCTTATCTGAATTGATCAGACATTTGCCTTTGAATAGTTAAACAATATACTAGCTCTTAATGATTCAGACCTCTTACTGGTTCAGCACTTAATGGTTCAGACCTCTTACTGGTTCAACACGTACCTATTCAGAATTTGCCAAACAGCCCCTAAACCTAATAGGTAAGTGCTGAACCAGTAAAAGGTCTGAACCATTAAGTGTTGAACCAGTAAAAGGTCTTAACTATTAAGAGCTAGTATATTGCTTAACTATTCAGAGGCAAATTTCTGATCAATTCAGATAAGAGCTCTTAACCATTCACACTCTGTATAATACTTAACCATTCAGAGACAAATGTCAGAGCCATTCAGACATTTGAACCATTAAGAGGCTGAAACAAACAGTCTGAACCATTAATTGCTGAACCATTTAGACATCTGAACCATTAAGAGGCTGAAACAAACAGCCCCTTAGACTATTTGGTTTTTAGCAATTCCTTTCGGTTTTTAAAAGCCAAAATCGCAACCAAAACCGAATTCAATCAGTTGGGTTCGGTTTTTTGAGTTCGGTTTCGGTTTTCGTGGTGCGGCTTTTTTTGGTATTGTTCGATTAATTTCAGTTCGGTTTTCGGTTTTCCGGACCCAGCCCTACTCGTAACAATGCCATTTATTGTATTTTATCAAAAAGTTATACAAATAAATCATACTTTAGTTTTTTACCTCTAGCAGACTTTCAGAGGTCTCGTGCTCACTTGCATCTTCGCCTTCCCTAGTAGGGACATTACATTGCTTTTTTTTTATGCCAATATATATTTGTATTATTCTTTTTTTTTAAATAAAAGCAGTTTTATTCGCATAAATAAAGAAAAGGGGTGGAAGGAACAAGTCTCCAACTCACCCTAAAAGTAAAGTAAATAAATAAAGAGAAGGGGGAGGGAACATAACTCCCACTCACCCACAAAATAAAGAAGGCAAAAAAATGCTAAGCCAGAACAAAAAGTCCATGAGGGATAAAATATGTGGCCCGAAGGCTAGGAACAGCATAGGCCCCATAAATCAGCATCTAGGGGGATTCTTTAAAATCTTCTGGCGAGCCCATCGCATGGCCTCTTTCAACGCTGGGTGACGTGCGTAATCCACCTTTTTAAAATCTGCCTCCCAATTGTTACTAATGAGCTTCAATGCACGCGTCTTCAATACTTTCATAGAACGATAATCCTCATCGTGCTTAGTAACCGGGATAATATAACCTTGCTCATCAACTGGATAGAAGTGAATCTCCCCGTAAA
>OOIL02004134.1:16887-33739 GCA_900332095.2 Cuscuta campestris | reverse complement strand
GTCTCCTTTTATAATCGTGGAGTTTGGAATCTTCAATTTGGAGTAGGATTCTTGGAATTTGCGTTGGATTTGGGGAAGGACTCTGCGCCTCTTCTCTCCTGCGTTTCTCATTCACGGGGAGATTTCTCTTTTTTTCTTCTTTTATTTGCTCTTCTTCCTCCTCTCTTAATTTATTTGGTAGATGGAATAGCTTTGGGCCAAACTTGGATTGGGCCAACTTTTAAGCTCCAAAAATTCAACTTCAATATCTTCTTTGACTTTTTTGGACTCCCATGTATTATCTACAAATTTCATGCCACTGAAAATAATATTCCAAAATAATTGTCAAATATAAATATGCTCAAAATCATGCATTTTATGTATAAAATGTAAACAATGGCCTAAAATGCTAAATATTAGAAAATATGCTCATTTAGGTATAAAATGCTCATCAAATATCTTAAAAGTACTAAGAAATGGGGGAATAAAATACGACATTTTGTGACTTAACAGGCAGCCTGACCGGACCGAGCCCATGAATTATTGGGGCCCAAAATTTTAAACATTAAATATATTTATGTAAGCCCAAAAGCCTTGAGGCCCTAACCAGTACTCCAAGTCAAGACTCCAGTCAAAGAGTGTCATTGTTTGACTAAAACACAAAATAGGAAAGGTTTTTTGGAACGGAGAGAATATAATTTTTTCATTCATTTATTTTGTTATAATACTATTACGTTAATTTCATTGTTTAGATTTTATACATTACCAGTTTTGTTAGTGGCATCAATAAGTGGATAGGGAGGCATGTTGTGCACGATTTAGAATTTTCCCCCGTTTATAATTTCATGTGATGCTTTGATCTTATGAAAATTTATATTTTTTTGTTTGGATTGTGATTTATGTCTATTTTTTAAATTTTTTCAGGCTAAAGGCCGAAGTTGAATAGTAGGTTTGTCATCGTAAAACAGTCTGCACTCAATTTCTTGAGTATGAGTTCATAGATTTACTTTTTAATGAATGAACTTGAGTTTAGTTGGTTTAATTTGCTTTTAAATGGTTGATTTAAAATCATTTACTCTAATTTTAATCGATTGAGTATTTTGCAGAAGGTCTACAGGCTTGCACTACCCACCTTAATGCTACTGTGAGCACATCTCTTGCACAACACCTCTTCAACATTAATAGTATTAAATAACATACTTCAATATTTGCAAATCATCTGGAAAATCCTAAACTCCTTATTGATTAAAGGTTGTGTTGCACTCTCATTCAAGTGTCTCAATGCTGGCCCATCCATAATTCTTTTTTCATACTCAGGTTCTATATTTAATACTCCATTTACATTTCCCCCTGTATTGTAACCTCTGTGTTGAACATGACACCCTTTGGATGTAGGCTTTTATCTACTGTGAATTTGGACTTTGGTGGTATTAAGGTAAAATAATATGTTTTTAAGTTTTAATGATAACCATGTGTTTGGACTCTATATGGCCGTTGATTTGCTTTTGTTAGTGTACTGATTTATTGACTATACTTGAGTAAAAGATTTGTGTTCTAAATTTGGCCTTCCGTTGCTAAATTCAAATTCATTGGTCACTTCCTATTCTCTTACTACCTCCATTCCTACTTTACTAAACACTCTTTTTCTTCGATCTTTTACCTTCCTCACAGAATTTATTTTGTATGGACAGCTCATTAAAGAATAGAAGAAGTGCATTCTATAACACCTTTCATGAATTAATGAACTCCTAATTTATTTGTGGACCTAGCCACTTCTTTTCCCACGTTCTAAGTGTTCCAGGTATTTTCCCTCATCCATTACTTCTTCAACTCTATTTATATCACCTTGGTAAGATTATATATACTCCTATTTTATTCTGTTTCAATTCAATAATATGTTTTCGTTTTGTTTTTCATTTTGAGTAATTGGTACATCTTTTATTCCATATATGTCATTGCTATACACTTTCATTCACTGCATTATGGCTTATTTTTTGAAGGGCGTTGAGAATGAACTCAAATATGTAGATGAAATAAGAATACCATCAATTTAATATGGGGGAGAGTTGAGGTGTGTAACACGAAGTTTTTTCAATTAGTAGCAAAAATAGACTTTTCAATTGAGAGAAGTGTCATTGGGCTTTAGATCTTTTAAAATTTGTTGTTTCAAGATTCTGAATTTGTGAAGTTTGAGTAATGACTACGGAGTATTTTTTTCCTATGGGCCTAATCGTTGTATCACTAAAAAAAATTGCTTTCCAATGCTTCTTATTGCAACCATTTTCAAGGCATTTTCTCCGACTTTTCTGTCCTAAGTTTAATTCCACCAAAACAAATTACACCTTAAGTGCTTCTTATCTCAATAGTTCAGTCATTTCTCGAAAAGAAATATAAACAAGGTTTCAAAAATTGAATTTGATTTTGAACCTATGTTTAGACTTCAGTGGTTGATGCTTTCTATAATATTATCACTCACTAAATTATTTTTCATTATCTTATAAGTTATAATGTGTTGTTCCATTTAGCATCATGTTCTCCTTTCTAATTATCTGCAAATGGAGTACAGCTTCCACTTTTATTAGTAGATTCTTTATTTCAGCATAATGCTTGGTTGATTTGATAGTAGTCTCACTGGATTTGCCCGTTTTTAATTTTGTTGACTGTAACTTACATAGTGTTTGCATTCACTTGGTTGAGTGAATCTAAATGAACTCACAAAAACATCAACAAATTGATGGAAATTAAAGAAATGAGAATGCAAAGCCCAAGTAAACGTCAGCTAATGCATGTGCTAATATAACTTAACCATGTATAAAAAATTCATCTTTAGGTTAAATATCTAGGAAAAAGGCGGTAGCTTATGATTCATTGCAACTAGAGTATGATGTAATATGACTTCATTATTGCAGTAGGGAAAAACATTGGTGGGTGCACTCGCAACAACCCATTCAACTCAATGTTCCTTGGTGTATATCATTTTGGTCTTCTACTTTATAATAGTTAAATGAAAAATCTTCATTTATCTTTTTCTTCTAAAACAGAAGTGGACATATTTTACAACGTATGTGTGCTTATCTGAAAAGAGTATGAAGTGGGGATATGAAAATATTTTAAATCAGGTTTTTAATTGCATCTCCGCATGACCCCAATACTTTGGATTCCTAAGAATATGAAGGTCAAGTCTTCACCTTATCTCTTTATTCAATTCCTTAATGTAACATTTCACATGTCGTAAACAGGTAAGGTATAAAGAAACCGAGACAAATTAGCAAATTGATCTTTAGTTTCAGTGATAATATCTCCATTTAGTTATTTATGTCATGTGGATTGAGGATAACTTCTTCATGGCTGAGATTTTTACAATTTTTTTAGATTTATTCTCATTTGAAGAGGTGATAGACTTAATATTTCTTGGGTTTTATATCATTATCATTGAGGGCAAGGCTTATCTACTTTTTGGTTTGCCTTATTGCAGCTACATGAATGTGTAGGATCACCTGTTGGTGTTAACTCTTAAGGGACTTAAGGGACCTGAAACCTTTTTTTAGCATTGTCCCTCTTAATTTGAAATCTCAAAATTCATCAGAGGCCAATTTGTGGCTTTTTCATATCTAAAAAATTACATTGTTGGGGCTCATTTACGCTACTTTACCAAGATAATTATGTCCATTACTAGAACTATGAAGCAGAGGCATGCCACGGTATGACTGTGCTACCAAATGTCTCATTTAATTTCTACCTTATTTACCCCCAACTTTGTTCTCTTTCCTGTTGGTAGGTCAATTGTTTTGTACTATTTCTACAAATAGAGGAACAAGGGAACTCTCTGCGAGGACTACTCATGGAATTTGTATACTTCTTATGGTAACTATTTCCATCTTTTTGCACTTACCCTATACAAAATTACAAACTACTGACAGTTTCAAGAATTTGGAGAAGGCACTAAGAAGAGTATTGCATGAAGACCCTGATATTCATGGTATAATACTCAATTTACAAATTCTCATTGAATAGAACAAGAACAGTTTAGAGGGAAAAGAGGATCTATCCATTGTTGGTATAAGCATCGACAATGAGCAAGCAATTAAACATTACTGCATTACAACACACAAGTTGCATCTAGCAATTCAAGTGTTATATATATGGGTCTGTGATAATAAATTATTTTTGCTTCTTTCGGAAGCCTTCCTGAGTTCCTCAAAAGACATTGTTGTACCTTTTTATGTACTACGTACTTTTTGTATATTTCTCACAATGATAAATAAATAAATTCATTTCCTTTTCTTTTTTTATTCAACTGAAACAATGATTTTGATATTCTTGACTTGACTGAATCCTACATAAACATGGTTTGGCTCTACGATAAATTAAATTCTCCATAATTTTTTTACTTGGGGCATGTTTATTTATTTATAAAGCTCCTATATTGGGTTGTATGAACTTTATCGCAAGTATAATTCATGGAACATGATTGCAATATCAATCAAAGGAAATCCTTTGGATAAATACTATTATTTGGAACAAAAGTACTCCTATATAATTAAGAGTATCTTTATTTTCTTTAAAAGATGTCGATATAAGGTATATGATCATTACAAAAGGTGTTAAGTAATCATTACAAAAGGTGTTAAATTGAAATTAACATGACAAGTTCTATCTTGGGGTAGTAGTAGAAACTTTGGTAAACCTATCTACTATCACATTACAAACAATTGTTTGTACTACTTTTGTCTTAATCTATTTATCCAGTTTGACTATTTCAATTCAAATTAGACAACTGATGTGTTTTAACTACTCTCAATTTGTATTGCGCATTAGTATAATGAAATAAGATTTTAAAAATTCTCAACAAGATAAATGATATAAAGTCATTTTTATACAATTATACATTACGTTTTTATTTAATTGAAATTGAAACTTTATCCAGTTTCAAAGAGATAGTAGTTCATATTTTCTCTCATTTAGATTAATATTTCATTTTATTTGGTATTAAAGAGATATCCACAAAAACTCTTTTACATGCAACAAATACGAGCATAATTACCCCAGCCCGTGCGAAGCACGGGATAGAACACTAGTTAATATATATACTTTAATTTATTAGGTGGCTTTAGGGCCATTTTTTCGGTTTCGGCCATGCCATTGAATTCTAGGGACAGGCCCTGGGCAAAAGCCTGTGTAGCACCTAAAATCTGAGCGGGAAGAGGATTGCGTAGCCGCAGCAGGGCCATACCTGAGAATGACGGAATCAATACCATTCAAGAACCTCCATAACAGAGAATACCATGGCCACAAGAAGAAGGTACTGAACTGATTGTAAAATTTTCACTGTCATTTACAAATATTCATCTTTAGGAAAAACCCTTAACTGTCCGCTTTCTTTTTCTCCTGAATTTTGCGAACCCAATTTGTTTGTAAGCCTGAATGAACTGTCTTTTTTCCTTTTTTTTAATGAAATACAAAAGGTTCATTCTGTAGCGTGGAATTGCATTGGCACTAAACTAGCTTCAGGATCGGTTGATCAAACTGCTCGTATTTGGCATATTGATCCCCATGGTCATGTAAGCTTATTCATTTTAGTTAACTTAAAAAATGAACCTCTCTGCCTGCTTCTTTGTAGCTTAGGAGAATCTCTCTGCTTATTTCTTTTTACCTTAAGTGAATCTCTCTGCATGTTTCTTTGTACCTTAGGAGAATCTCTCTGCTTGTTTAGTGTCTAATATAATGTTTTTTTAGTCGAGGTAAAAATTTTCATTAAATGAACAAAAGATGTGTACTCTTGAGTCTTGACAATTTTTTTAATCTCTTCGATCTTCCTGAAAGTGTTTTGATATTTCAATACTCCACTTTTTTGTTGGAGCATGAACCTGAAGAAAAAAGAGATGCCAACATGACAAGACTGGTTCTTCCAAAGCCTTCCGACCCCAACTTTCCATATCCTTGTATCAAAGGCTTCGTTGGATTATATCAGCAGGTACTCACGTGGTAGATTTGAAACATGACCCAAAAGATCTCTTATCTCTCAGTTTCATCTAGTGATGTGAGCTCCACCCAAGGGGTTGCTCAATAGTCAATACCACGGCTTACCTCCTCCCCGCAAGACTTTGAGTAGAAGGGCGCCCACCTGGACAATTTCATCATTTGGAACATGGTTCTCTCTTACTTTCATCATTTTTAATTGCTAACGGTGTTTCCCTTTTTCTTAACTCCTAAAATTAATTCACATCTATTTTAACATACTTATCTCTCTACTATCCAAGTAGGAGTAAGGTCTGCGTACACACACCCTCCACAACCCTACTTTAGTAGAAGGTTCTATTGGGTTGTTGTTGCATAACTTGTATCGCAACCACCACCTTTTTTTAATATTTCAGCATTTTGATTCAGATAGTAATATAGTATCACATGTCTAATGGTGGTGGTTCTATATAATATGTTTTTTGGTCTTAAATTATCTAATCATCACTTTAATTTTTGATCAGTACGTATTCTTGTTTTGAAACTAGACCAAACATACTGCAAATCAGAAACATTAATACTGGACTAGACAGACACTAGGCTGTTTCACTCACCAGACTAGGTGATATATTTAAAACAAAGATATTGAAATTCTAAGCATTGAGACCCGACTAAACAAAAGACTGAGACAAAATTATACTCGATCAAAGGAATTTTTGATATATGTTCATAATAAATTAGATCAGAAAGATTCAAAACAGGCCAGATCTTGAAATATTCCTATTAGAGCAGCGCCAACAAATTCTTAGACACCTCTAACAATAAGTCTTGATGCTAGTGTTAACTCTTATTATTCCTCCCTATTTTTGTTAGCATCAATTGTTTTGGTGTCTCTCTTCTTAGTTATTTGTATTATAGATCCTACATATTAGGAACACTGATAAATCTAGCCCACCCAATTTCACCCACTTTGATGTTTATGTTTAATGGTGCTTAATTTTCTTCCTATACTTAGTTTCACTTTGAATTATCACATGCCATTACGATTCTAACTTTACAACAATCCCTTTTTGGATACATGAACAAACACCATATCATTTGCATACGAAATACATTATGTTATCTCACCTTGGCTAGGTGTGGTTTAACTAATTCATGATGATTGTGAATGTGAAGTGGTTTAGAGTGGGTTTTTGGTTTAGCAAAATTGTGATAAGGAAAGCAACAAGTTCTAAATTTAACACTTTCCTTCATTTCTAGTTGCATATTCAGATGTTCTTGATTATGTTATGAAATTTATGTCGTATCCTTCTTTATCACTGCTCACCAAGTACTTTTGTAGTTCCTTATCATGTACTTCTCCAACTATAACAAAATCATTGACAAATTTTTTAACTTGTTTGTGGCTTTGTGCTCAATGAAATGTCACAAAAGATGACTAGTTTCAATTGTTGATCAGTCGATTTCCATGACATAACCTGATCCTTGTTTTGTAATACTTAATTTTTTTCTATATTCTTTGTTCTATCACCCCTCCTCTAACTTCATGGTAAAACTCATGTTCTATTCTCCATATTTTAAAAGTCTTGAGCTTTCACTTTCTATTATCAATAGTTCCTTTTTTTTTTCTCTATGCATTTGATATTCTATCATGCCTTTCGAAGCGAGTGTTATGGTTTCTGTACAGTGGAGCATAGCAACCAGCCCTTAGAATGGTACGAGTATATCAGTGCAGCAAATAGGAGGGATAACCGAGTGCATGATGCTTACTATATAAATATTCAATATAAAAATGATTAAAATTTACCAATGTTAATGATATTTGAACTTACCAATTGCTACTTAACCCAGAGAATTTAAAAGCATATAGCCGTATACATCAGTGTAATGGATCGTTTTTGATCCTGATGGTGTTTGATCATCTTTCCAAATATGCTCATTTTATGGCTCTACCATGATAGAATTTAGGATGGAGTATGGACAACTGGATTAGGCAATAAGACACTTGGGTTGAACCACATTAAAAGATTGAATCAAATCAATTAGTTAGTTCAACTCAAGAGCTTATATACCGATTATTTTGCTCTTGAATTTCCGATGTGGCTTGACACTCTAACACTCCCCCTCAAGTGGACAACTGGGCCATTTTGAATCTAACCAGTTGACCACTTGCAAATAAACTCTCATTCCCTTGTTTTTTTGTGAGCGCCAACACCTTAAATGACCACGAGCCGCTGGGTATGGACTTCGAGGCGAGCAATCGTGTTTGCCGTTGGGTACATACTTCATAGGGACAACTGGGCTAAAGACTAACGGGTCGCTAGGAATGAACGTCTAGACAGACACCTTGACAAACGAGGTGGGCCAAAACTTGCTCTGATACCATGATAGAATTTAGGATGGAGTATGGACAATTGGATTAGGCAATAAGACACTTGGGTTGAACCACATTAAAAGATTGAATCCAATCGATTAGTTAGTTCAACTCAAGAGCTTATATACCGATTATTTTGCTCTTGAATTTCCAATGTGGGACACTCTAACATACCACATCCTTACACAACTGTCTTGATGGATCAACTTTTCTTTGTTAATTATGTTAAACTCCATGGGCCCTTGGAAACCATTGTCAGCGATAAAGTGTTTACAAGGAATTTTAGGAAGGAATTGTTCCATCTTAGTGACACTACATTGTCCTTTTCTAAAGTAAGAGTTTGTTCTTTTCAACTTATTCTTATTACATATTACTTGTTCTTATTGGAATCTGATCAGATTAGATTATAAACAACTTTAAACATAACTACAATCAGATCAGAGCAGATCAAATGAGAATGTATTCCAATCAGATTAGACCAATCACATCACCTGAAGAGCAAGCCATTAATTACCCTAAAATTGACAGCCAAACAGAGGTGGTGACAGTTGAGATGTAGGTGTGATGCCTTGTGGTGTTCTTGGTGATCAGCTACACCGTTGGGTAGATTGGCTTCCTTGGGTTGAATATTGCCACAATACCTCCTATCACTCTGCTTTGAAGACAAATTCACATTCTTGAAGACGAATTCACATTCTGTTTGGTTTATGTTTGTGACTCTCCAAAACTTGTGACAATTGATACAGGCTTAATGAAGGTGGCTGCTGTTGAGGAGGTTATACTCTCCTATGATCTTGCAATCTGCCAAAGGTAATGGTAGATACCGAATCAGAAAAACAGAATATAACGATCACTCTATCTAAACTTACCAACCAAGCATCTCACTTAAAGAAACTCTAATACCCAAGCACAGTGTCCAAAATCCAAATGATAAAAATATAATTCTGATTCCTCATCCCTTGCTTTATGCTGTTGATTTTGTATATAAAACTGAAATACAAAAATAAAATGAGTAGTATGATGGAGAATGATAAAGAGGTACCGAAGTGAGAAGAAAGATTTACACATGGCTTTTATTGATTTGGAAAAGGCATATGACAGGGTGCCAAGAGAGTATTATGGAAGGTGTTACAGAAAAAAGGAGTAAGGATTGCGTATATTCGTACGATTAAGGACATGTACGATGGTGCTACGACGAGCGTGAGAAGTCAAAGTGGGGTAATAGGAGAATTTCCCATAGGTGTAGGAAGGGTCATTGTTAAGCCATCTTTTTACACTAATATTGGAAGTTCTTACCGAGCATATTCAAGAACGTGCACCATGGTGCATGTTTTTTGTTGATGACATCATCGTTACGGGCGAATCACGAAAGGATTTAAATGGGAAGTTGGATTCATGAAGACAAGCTTTGGAGTTGCATGGCTTGTGTATAAGTCGCACTAAAATAGAGTATATGGAGTGCAAGTTTAGCAATGGAAAGAGAAATAGTAACATCATGGTGAATGAGAAAATACTATACCACAGGTAAAGGGATTTAAATATATTGGGTGTATCATTCAAGACAATGGAGAAATATACGGTGATGTTAAGCCCATAATACCAGCCGGTTGATCAAAATGGTGGAGTGCTTCAAGCTTTATATGTGATAAAAAAGTACGTTTAAAAAATAAAGGAAAAATTTTACCGTACGACAATTATTAGACGAGCAATATTGTATGGAACAGAGTGTTGGGCAGCAAAGGATGAACATGAAGACAAGGTTAGTGTGGCCGAAATGAAGATATTTCGATGGATGAGCAGTCATACATGTATGGATAGAGTAAGGAATGAAGATATGAGAACTAAAGATGGAGTGACACCTATTGTAGAAAAGATGGTGGAAATTCATCTTAGGTGGTTTGGACATGTGAAGAGAAGACCAATAGAGCATTCAGTGAGAAGGGTTGATCAAATGGTGAATAGACATGTGGCTAGAGGAAGAGGTAGACCTAAGAAGACTTGACACAAAGTGGTCAAGGGGGGACTTTAGCGTGAATGATCTCACTGCAGATATGGTACATGATAGGATGCAATGGCGTCGTTTGATCCATGTAGTCGACCCCACCTAGTAGGACAAGGCTTTCTTGTTGTACAAAAATTAAATGAGTAATTCTAGGAAATTACAATCATGCCACAATAGTAATAAAGTGAGTGGTTCGCGCAACCACTACTTCCCCACTCATTTAGTTACTACTACCTCCGTCCCTGAATATTTGTCCAGTTTTGACTTTTCTCAGTCAACTGTTTTCAACCATTTACTTATAATTAAATAAAATATATATTATCTATTAATTAGATAAGATAATATTTTGAAAATATTTGAAATAATATATCTAATAAAACTATTTTGTATCAATATCTAATGTTATTTTTATTTAATTTGAGGTCAAAGTTTACCAATTTTAACCAAAGAAAGTCAAAAGTGGACAAATACTCAGGGATGGAGGGAGTATAATTTAAGTAAATAAAATCTAGTTTTCCATAGCTTTCAAGTTCCTAAAAATGAACAATATGTCTCCAACAATCTCCTCTTCCCATCTTTTCTCTATCCCCCTTTAATTGATTTTGACTCCAAAGTCAAAATCAACCTCTGGGGTGCAATTGAAGAGGGCGGGGGGTGTGTTCGGGTCGGGATGAGGTGGGGGGGGGGGGTTTACCGGGGGCACCGGAGCACCCCTAGATCATCCCATGACATTGCCGGGCAATGTCATGGGACCCTTGCTCTTTTTCTATATGAGTTAGCTGGTAGTTATTCTTACCACGAACCCTATTAATACTCTATTCCTGGAAACACAACTCCTCAAGTCGTATGGCGAGGCGAACATACATGGCAAGCATCATCCTTGAGTATCCACCCTTTACGGTCAAGGTGCATGGATGCTCCTTCATCCTTGAGTGTCCACCCTCTTCGGTCACCTTCCCTAAACTCGGGAAACTTAAATTCGATGTATTGTTGCCCCTGAACCCGTTGATATGATTTTGACTCCTCATTGCTATCATCTGCGTGAGAGTTACTTGCCTTTGTCAAGCTTAGCACTATCTGAAGCCTTCAAAATCCGCAACATTGTTGGCCAAGATGTCCAAAGTTTTTGGATGGGCAGCGGTGATAGCCAAAGGAACAGGCATACTGACGGAAGGAGCCGTCGGATTAATAAGATTAGAATCTGTATCTACCATCTCAAACAAGGCTCTGATACCAAATTGATAGATTCTGAATATAAGGAATAACAATAATATCATACCCAGTATATCCCGTTCATTTAATACCTATAAATAGATTTGCCAGCAGCATTAGAATCAACTGATAGTCTGATACAAAAGAGGATTGACAAAGTAAATTAAACAAATGGTTTTCATTTTTCAGTTTCCTATTTGCTTTCCAACACTAGTATCATTGACTTGTATTTCTCCTAATACTTGGTGATTAAGAGGACAACCTGGTGCACAAAGTGTGTCCCGGCTTGGCAAGAGTCACGCGAAGGGTCTCATCTTGCATATTTTGGTACTTGAAGAATAAAATACATGCTACGGAGTATAAATTATCCTATTTTCTAAAAGTGAAGTATTTATTTGTGTGGTATGAGCCTACAATCAAGTATGTTTTCTATTCCCTATTCATACTCTCGTAGTTACTCGAAGTAATTTTGCAGGCCAAGGCAAAGGATATTGAATTAAAAGGCCATACTGACAGTGTTGATCAATTATGTTGGGACCCTAAGCATGCTGATTTAATTGCAACAGCATCACTTGACAAGACAGTTCGATTGTGGGATGCTCGCAGTAAGTAATCCAACTGCTTGCACATTAACAGATGTTCATGGTCTGGAATTCAGGCATGACTGATTTCAGGATGTATAATTATCTCATTTCGTCACTACCAAAGAACTGAAATCAATTGTTATTAATTGATACATGATAACTGTTACTAATCAGGATTCTTTGCGTCAATAACATCCCAGTAAAATCCCATGAATGGGGTCAAGGGTGGGTGGGTGTACACATACTTTACCAGTTACCCCTACCTTGAGAGGTAGTGAGGCTGTTTCCAAAATGCCTCCCAGCGTGCAGACCTGTGATTCTTTGAACCACAGAAATAAATTATCAGAGGATAAGCAGAAAAGACTGGAAATTTAGGCAGTTTTCCCTGTCTTCAGTTTCTTTTTAATTCTTGTCTATATTCCACAGAGAAATCCTCTTCTGATGGAGTGAGGTTCCAAGCCATGAAATGAAATAACCAAACCAACAAGGGAAGGAAATAACTTTGCAACCTTAATATTGGAGTTAACAAATGCTTGAAAGGAAATACAGACTAAGTGGTAAGTGGTAACTGAGGAAGAACTCAGAATATTTGGATTCCAATCTCAACAATCTCGCCTTGATGTTCTTCCCTGATGGTAGCCTTATATGTATTCTTAATTCTTCATGCATCAAGAAGATATGTAGAGAACTTGTCACTGCACTACTAATTTTGAACAGTATTAATAGTACTCTACAAATCTTCTCGATGCATGAAAAATTAAGAAAAAATATAAGGCACGATCAGGGAAGCATATCAAGAAGAAATTGTTGGAGACTTTATAGACTTTAAATGCCACACGCTGCAGGAGACATAAAGATGTCTCTTTTCAAAATTTGATTTTTTCTTCATAAATTCAATCAGCGTCCGTCTGCAACGTTGAATGCCTCAGGAGAGGGAAGTATTAGCGAGCCGTCCGTGGCTTTAAACGCCTCAGGAGATGGAAATTTGAAGTTTCTTCAGATTTTTTATAAAACCAGATCTTTTAGATCGAATCGGTCCACAATCCAACAATTCTAGCGTTCGATTCGACGATCCCAGACAATGAAAACAACAACGACAACAACGACAACAACAAAAGCCCTATCCCACTAGGTGGGGTCGGCTACATGGACCAAACAACGCTTTTGCACCCAATCATATCCAAGAATTTTCCGATTCGAGCAACGATCTATATCATGTATAGTACTCGTAGAATCATGCTATTCTATGAGGCAAATTTCGAATTCACGATTTCAACAACCATGGAACTCTGAAATAAAACAATTTTTCCCACTTTATGTAGAGATTTATGTGAATTAAGTGGGGAAAATATAAATATCACTTATAAACCTGATGGTACACATATAGCTGTTGGCAACAGGGTAATGTTTTTTTCTATATTATATCTTCAGCTTGTTAGTGTGATCTTCACACTTAAGTTAGACATACTCCGTAGTATTTGTCTATAGATTCACATTTAGTGTTTTTACCTGTATGCACAACTGAATAGTAATTTATCCATGCAATATATATCGCCAGCTTTTCTGTACGGTAAATTATTATTGTTAAGTTATGTGCAGGAAGATGAACTTAGAATATTAGATGTCCGCAAATTCAAAGCTATACACAAGCGCAAGTTCAACTATGAGGTACTCCATATGTTTTTTGCTACTTGCACCATGTGAAAGTTACTCCCTCCGTCCCGGAGTATTCGTCCAGTTTTGACTTTTGGAACTGTTCATCTAAGCACTTTGACTCATCAAATTCTCTCAATGTGTAAGCCTAAATATAGTCATGTGTGATCTTGTTTGATTTGTCTTAACATATAGATTATATATGTTAATATTTCCTATGGAAGAGTAGACATAGTTTCTAGAATTGGTCCAATTCGTTTTTCGTTAAGATGGGTGACATATGCCCATGTTTTGTCAATCAGGGCTTGGGTATTTATACTTTTCATCCCTCGTTGTTTATTGTTCGGTCCAACCTACTTATATATATTTGCCTACGAAAAAAAGCAGTATATGAAGGACTAAATGGAGGTAGGATTTCAGAAAATAGGTAGGAAGAATGATTGTACTACGTTGAAATATAAGACTATAAGAGATATTACTCACTCTTAAGACCAGGTGTTTTCCGAAAACCTCGTTTCCTCAAGCCACGTTAGGGCGTTACCCGGGCTATTGTTGGGGGAGTATCCTGGTGGCTTAGGACCTTCTCAAGGAAGGGGTTGGTCAGTCTATTTGTAACGGAAAAGACACTTTGGTTTGAGGTTCTCCCTGGCTCCCAATTGGGAGAACTCTGTCCATGGCATCCATATTGCCGCTGGGTGTTAGTGATCTAGACCTGCAGGTGGATGCTTTTATTATGCTTGGGTAGGCACGGTGGGCTGAGATGTTCTTTTATGCGGCCTTCTTTATTCTGTCGGGCGATGTTGCAATGGGGGCTGTGTTGTTCAATTATGGATTGCCCATTTGATCTGCTGTTAGCAGAAGTGTGGTTTTTAAGAGGGGTTTCTCTGTTGAAGGGCCGACAGGTATTGCTGGTGGAGGTATGCTCTGACAATGTGAAGGTAGTCAATGTTTTTGTGACAAGGTGACTCCTGAAGCTTGGAATCTTGTCTTTTATTGATTATGGTAAGAAACTGGTTTTATCTTTTGATTTTGTTTTGTTTTCGTTCATTGTTTGTGAGCGTAATGCTGCTGCTCACTCGCTCACGTGTAGTACTATGTCTCGTAGTGGTGTTTGGGAGGCACCCCTGACTTTGTTTCCCATTTGATTTAAAGAAATGCAATGCTGTTTTGGCTTTCAAAAAAGATTAGGAAGGGAATATAAATTGAACACTCAAAATCAAGGTTCACTCAAAGAGCAAACTCTTATATTTCTCAAATCATTTTCTGATTTATTCCAAGTATCAACTCCTTTTTATAATGCAACATTCCCAGTCATCTTAATGATGGGTTATGAAAACAAAAAAATTCGGCCAAATTTTAATTTTCCACAAAAAAGTTCAGCCACTACGCTTAGAAATACAGAAAGGGTACTATGATTCAAGAAATATTATTATAGAGACAAATTATTATTCACTCAAGACATTAATGATGGATTTCTTCCTTTTCACGGTTGCATTGTCGGCTAAGCTCTAAGCTCATCATAGGGAAGGAAATTCCTTGTCAAAAGACCCTTGACAATTCACTGTTGAACAGTGTATTGTCTCTATTGATTAACTATTCGCCAGGTTGGCTTCCTCTTCATTTCAAATGTCATATTGGATGCTTTCTTCTTTGTATATTTTGTCCAAGGATAATTAGGATTTTCCAAGTATTAATTTAGGAGTCTATTTGAAGCCAATATAGCATGAAAATTGTAGCCCTCACTGATCAGAATTTTTGGGCCAAGGGTATTGAGAAGAGATTGATTTTAGTTTATTAATGATATATGTAGAAAATTCCAAATAAGAGGACAAATAGTCCTTCGCGTTTATTTTACCAAATAAGGAAAATTAAGTCAAAACTGTAAGAATGAGAATTTCAGGCATTTTTGGGTCTAAATATCCAACCCGAAATGTTTCATAGCCACTTTGACATTAAGAGCCTTATTCACCAACCAATCTCAAGACTTGGAAAGCTACCCTCATATATATCACATACACGCGTCAAAGGCGAACGCCTCTTGCCCAGAAGTCAGGCATGCAAGGCAAACACCTGGAAGCCTCAATTTGAACTTCACCCACCTTGCGTCTCTCCAAGCAGTAGACCTTCACCTCATCGCCTGTGGTGTTTTAGGCGAGAAGAGGTGACCATCTATGCTGCTTAGTTGCTAGGCATCCTTAGCCACCTACGATTTATTCCTACCTAAGACTGCATAGGCCCCGATCAATCTTTGCTTAAGACTGCCTAGGTGCTAGGTTTCAGTCTACCACCTAGAGGATGCCTAATGGTTTTTATTCACTGCTCTGATGCTGATCTGACCGGCTGTCCTATAGAAAAACGATCCACTTCTGGGTAGGGTATCTTTATTGGTTAAAACTTATGGTCTTGGAAGCTGAAGAAGCAAGACGTGAGGTTGCCAGATTAGGTGTTGAAGCGAAATATTGTGCAATGAATCTTGCTGAATGCGAGACCGTATGGATAAAATATCTCCTCTAGGAGTTGAAGTATGGAACTAATGTGTGGCAATAATGCAACAATATCACACCAAATCCAGTATACCACTAGACGACTAAGCACCTTGAAGTGGATTGCCTGTTTATGTAAGAGAAGATTATATCTTGACACATCGTCACTAGCTATGTCTCAGATTCAATCAACTCACACACCTTGACAAGTATCTTAGAGGTCCCAGGATAAAATATTCTTTTCAACAAGCTTGATGCGTGTGATTTGTACATGGGCATGAGGGGGAGTGTAAAAAACTAGATATAGTCTCTAGAATTGAACCTCACATGTTTGCTTTGCAAACCTTCGCATCATCACTTAAGTCATGATAACATAATGGCTTAGGAGATCATAACATCATTGTGTTTTGCTATAAGCCTACTAATAAAAGGCCTTGTACAAAAGATATAAAAATAAGACTTGAATCTCAATCAACTTCACATATCCAACAACAAAAATATCACCCCAATGCCTCAAAGGCTCCCACTCATTGCAGGGTAAGGGGAGCCGGATGTACGCCCCCTATGTTTAAAGCATAGAGTGGCTGTTTCCAAATGACTCATGATG
>OOIL02004134.1:2732-15992 GCA_900332095.2 Cuscuta campestris | reverse complement strand
GTGAACTATTGTGTATATAATGGTTAAAAGACTACTCATTTAAAATACCCAATGTGACCGACAATTGTATCACGATCATAAAAAATTGTGGATCTAGGAATACAAATGATAGGGGCAATAGAAAGAGGGGGCCTTTGAAGGCGAGCGTCTCTAGTTTTTTTATGGTTTTTTTAAAATTTTTTTGAAAAAAGAAGAAATTTTATATCAAATAAATTTAAAATAAATGAAATAAAATATTTTGAAAGTAGATAAATAAAATAAAATAAAATAAAATATATTAAGACTAAAAATATACTCCTCCTAATTTTTTCTTCCCAGTTTAACTTTTTCCCATTTTTAATTTTTGGCTTTGACTTCAAATTTTAACCTTCTTAAAAAAGATTTTTTTGATTTTTTTTTGCAATCATTCAAAATATAGAGTTAGAAAATAATTGGTGTAAATACATGACTGTATTAATGTCAGTTGTCATCTTTTTTTCTAATGGAAAGGTAGTTTTAGGACGGAAAAAAAAGGGAAGTGGGAAGAAAGTTTTAGGACGGAGGGAGTATAATTATGAATGAATTACCTAATACATCATATATGTTATTTTGAAGGAATACCATATTTTATATAACTATAATATTACAAATACTTTATCTTTATATTCTATTTATATAATTTCATTTCTTTTGGAAATGATTTTTTCTGCTAGGGCATAACTGTTTTTTCACTAGGGGTACACTTTAAATTTACTATAATTTTTTATATTTTTAGACTATAAAAAAAATGGACTAGGGGCCCGCGCCGATAGTATAATGATAGATATGCCCCTGATCATAAATAAACATAAATATTACTAAAGAAATGATTAAGGCTACCTAAAAGAACTCTACAAGGCAGAAATCACACCAACATGTTGTAGGGCCTTGTGGACGTGAGTGTCAAATGGCTTCAAGTAAAAATGTATGTAAGATAATCTAAGAATTGTTGTTCCAAAGTTGACAAATATTCCATCCACTTGATCGTGAACTCCTTCACCGGTTTGACTGTGACCTTCGTTTTACAGGGGAAAGTTCATGACTCCTAGTTCTGAGTTTGTCCAAATTGGTCTTCGCCTAAAATAGGCTTTGAACATTTGATAAGAGTGGACTTTAATAATGATATAAATGATTGAAGTTTTAATGATGTGACTTATATACTCTGATATAAATATCGTATTGGATAGTAAAAAATTTCAAGCGTCTCCAAGCTTAGAAAATAGAGGCAAATAGAGAGAAGAAAACTTTGAGTGTTTTTTGACTCCCAAAAAAAGAGAGGAAGAAGATTAGGGCTTGATATTATTCTTCATTGATTGATTATTTTGAATGGAGTTACATATTGATCTATTTATAGGAGATAGAGACAACCCTCATCCTAGTAAAACTATAAAACTTCATCATGTCTCATCAACAAATACATTGAGGTAAAGAATCGAAAAGAAACCTTTGAAGCAACTTATAATTTCGTTCATCTAATAAAAATTATACTACAAGAAATAATAAATTTTAACTAATAAATGAATATTAACCAACAAATAGTTAAATAATCTAATTCACCATTCATAACATTCTCACTCCTTAGAAAACCATCTTGTCCTCAAGATGGATACTGATCTAGTTAGGTGATAATTTGGTGTGGCCACAGTGTTGCACTGTTCAAGTTGCTTCAGTTGTTTTTTTTGTGCGAAGAGATTCTTTTTAAAATCGCGTAAGGATAACGTATCAAAGGCTGGATTTAACAGTCTCTTTTAAATTTGTTATTCCTAATAACTGATGCAAAAGGGTATTTACATCAGTTATTAGGAATAACAGATTTAAAAGGGTGTCCTTATTTAAACCAGTTATTCCTTATAACCGATGCAAATACCATTTTGCATAGGTGATTAGGAATAACCGATTTAAGTGCTAAGCGTTTGGCGAATGTTTTTAGCTGTTAAATTGTTTATTCTGCTAACCGATGCAAAGAGGGCGATTTATTTGTTTGCTTTTGTAGTAGTGTCGTACGATTTATGCAAATAAGATACAGTTCAGCAGAACACAATTTTCAAGTGATATGGTAGAGTATGTTATTAATGGTAGAGTAAGATATTTAATTATATATCAATAAGCTCGATGGGATTATATCCCCTCGCCCTGTAAGATGTTGGGCCTGATCCATGGGAGAAGCCCACTAGGGAAATTCTAACCAAAGGCTCCTCTTCTAATATAAAATAAGGCTACAACGTGAAGAAGGGGGAGCCTCCTCCGATAATCAACATACACATCGCTCTCATATTATCTTCCGATATAGCTTTGAACTCCATTAATGACTATCACACCCACATGTTGTACAAATACTCCCTCGACCATTAATAAAACACCCCTTTTGACATGGCACCACATAAAAAAATAATGGTTTTCTCATGATTTGGGTTTTCACATAAAAATCATGTGTTCTTCATATGAATATGATGATGTTGCAAATATGTAACCTGTTTTACATTATGACCAGTCAAACAAAGCTAATACTTTGAAGATTTTTCGATTAAACAAACCATTTGAACACAACACCAATGGCAAATCTTCAAAGAAAAAGTGTAGTTTTAATATTTAAAAAAAATCAGACTTTGAACTATTTGCTAATGGTTCACTCAAAGTGCTGGTTCAGCCACTCATTTTTTAAAGAACTCTACATTTAAGATATTAAATAGTGTTGTAGTTTAATTTTTTTAAAAACAATTTTATTAAAAAAATGTAGAAGAGTGTAGGAACCATGTAGAAGTCCATAAGAAGGGAAAAGAAATAGCAAGAGAAATAGAACCGAAGTCCCTTTGAACTAAAAGAGGAAAAAAGGAAAATAAAAAAATCCAACATTATAACCAAGTTCCAAATCTCATGTTCCAACGACTACAGCACGACAGCGCCGATTATCTCAATGCAAAATAATGAGTAAAGGAAAAACTGCAATATAATAACCAAACAAACCAAAAAACATCCTTACCAATATTCAAATTTATTAAACTCAAGTTTAGTTCCAACAAAGGACAACATGGTCAAAATTTGAGTATAGATTTTGGTACCAAGGTGTAGCAAACCACAATTGTATATACATCCTCCAACTTCATCACCAATATTTTAGCCAAACATAAGACTCTTTGAAGCAAACAGAAACAAAATCAAACTACAAATAGAAGTTGCACAACCAAACAGAACTAAACTTTTATAGAACCAATACCAAGCTTTCTTTTTTCACGTGTTCAATATGTAATTATATATAGTAAACCAAAAAAGTTGACTCCATGAAGACATGCAAATGATATTTGACAGCTAAACCCCAACACTAATAAAGATCTGTATTCATAGATTGTAAAACCATATGATTGGGTTTGAAAAAGAGTAAATGAGAAAATGAGTACTTTTCCAGCCAAATGTCATTGATATTGAACTGCCAAGAGAAATTATACCTACTTTTAAAACACAAACATTTCAGCCTTGAGTTGTGTTTAGAGTAATAATGTTTTTCAACAAAACTAACTTCAATTTCTTCATAAATATATGTAATATATGAGAGTAAATTCATTTAAAAGCTAGAATTCACTTTTGAAAATGAAAAAACACACGTAATTACCACCACTGATCAAGGGTATCTTCCTCTTTTTTTTTATTAGCACTTTGGTAAATGTAATTAACAAAGAATCTCATGAAGACCAAATTATTTTAATGCATTTGATTTTGAATTATAATTCTTTTATTATGAACTTGAGGCTTTAGAGTTGTGTAGCATTTTCTTGGAATATAAATTTGCATTTGGGAAGGTGTTTCATCATTCAGTCACTATAGCATAGACGCTTCTACGAAATCAATTATTCAATCAATAAACGAATTAAATTCACCAACCTTAATTCTTTGCATAGCAAACATGCTCCGAACCCCTCAATGGAACAACCCAGTTGTGCAAAAAAAAATGGGAGTGAAAATAATGAATATGTTGTTGAAGGCATGTGCATTATTTTTCAATAGAACATTTAGGTTTAGCATTGCAAGAAATAATTTAGCAAAAGAAAGAAAGAAAAGGATCCATGAAAAATACCTGGAATTTTTTCCATTAAAGTTTAATATCTAGGTAATAAGTGGTGTGTTAAATAGATGAAAACAAATCAACGCACATCTTCCTTTTATCGTGTCAAACACCTTTGAGATGTGAAAATAGATTCTCGTAATCTCAGAGTATCAATATGAAATTGAAATGAAAAAAATGCAAAAAGAAAGAAAGAAAGAAAAGGATCCATGAAATATGCCTGCAATTTTTTCCTTTTTTTTGTAGTAGTATCCATCAATTCGCAACAACTTGTCCCCCGATTGAGCCCTTCATTCATGTATTGCAGCAAACAACTTGTTGTTGTTGTTGTTGTTAATTGCGAGTAATTGGGAGGAAATTTACAAACCTGTGAAAAACCAGTAACTCGGTTGCAGCAGAAATCAGAAGAAACTCAAACGCAAATCAAAATTGTGTGTTGGTCGCCATCCAGTGAATCCACATGCCTTTAGATTCAGAGTTATGCATCAAAAATGTGGTTTGTTTTTGCCTATTTATTTACCTTCTGTGATGTGTGAGTGATTTGCTTCATAGGGAGGCAGTATATCTTTGCCTTAATTCAACATAGAATTGTGAGTGATAACATGCAAAATTTTAAATTAATATCCCTAAACCAAATCAAAGGATTGGGGAACATGGGTCTTTTGCATGAACAAAAAAATCTTTGCTTCAATTCAGCTTGCGAGTGAAGACATGCAAAAATTATTAAATCAACATCCCTAAACCAAATGAAAAGGAAGGTGAAATTACTTGGGCGATGACTAACGGGAGAAGCACTGGAGAGGAAGTATTGTAAACCGATTCTACCAGAGATTGATGAAGGAAGGAAAAGGCGATTGCACCAAAACCTACATCTCTCCCCGTCAAGCTTGAAATAATTGGGGAAAAATTTTAGGATTTACTTGATGCCAAGTTGAAGAAGAAGAAGAATACCTGTAGTTGTAGTTGTTGCAGCTGGTGGTCTTGCTGGCCGAAGCACGTCAATTGCCTCTAGACAATGCCATAGGCAAAATCGAGCAAAAACAAACCACCACAATCGCCGCCTGAATCATCTGAACCCGTTTCTTTGTTTGTAAGAGAGGCCGTGAATGCAAGGAAATCATATGCACGTCATTACTCTGGTAATGTAGTCCACCCCATAGGCAAAATCGATTGAAAGACAAAAATAATCTGCGTTGAGGTCAAAGAGGTGAAGTGGATTCATGTGCCGAGGGAAAAGAGAAGCTGAGGAGGTAGAGCGTCCATTCAAAGCCAACCAACGCTCTTATCCCTCGTGGCATAGTAATCCAGATCATGCGCCATGTCCCCTCGGAACGGACTTATCATGCGCCATGTCACTGCACTTTTTTCTTTTTATTTATATACCAGAGTGCAGTAGCATAAATTATGCACTTTCATTAATGAAGGGTATATAGAAGCAAAATCCAAAGTTGAAGCATGAGTTCTCATAGAATCCATTTCTCACTTCCAAAACCTATAAACATGAGGCATCATAAATCAAAGTTAAAAGATATGGTTACCATTAATAGGAAAAACATCTAAATAAATTAACACTTATAAAAATGCTACTAGGTCATGTGGTATACTATACAAAATTAGACCTGTATACTGTGGGCTATAAGATTCCATGAGGTCAATTCTTACTCTTATTTTCATTTCTCTTTAATATTGTTATCTTAATCTCCCCCTAAATAAAATTCACTTATAATATTCACACATTAAATGATTAAAAGGTGTATTAGTAGTAGTAGAAGGACAGTAAAATAAAGTAGTAGAAGTAATCTTAATAGTTTTTATATTCAAGCATCTCACCACTTGCTACATCCACAGTTGAGAAAATAAGGCCTCGTCCATTCAGCTTCAAATACACAAAATAGGGCCTGCAAAATTTAGACAATTAGGTAAAAGTACAGGGCAATCTTGATTCTTTGCTGGATTGCATTTTGCAACTTGTCTAATTAGGGGTATTGATTTGCAATTCAAACAATAAGGGGTGCTGAAAGAACAAATATGATCTCACAATCTAACCAGCAATCCTAATACCTTGGAAAGAATAAGCATTCAAAATATCAGCCCTCTTTCTTTAACTAAAAGCTAGACACGGAACAATAGATGCAGATATGAAAGACGAACGAACTGTAAAGCAACACAAAGAAAGAGTGCAGATATGAATCCCCCAATGATTGGTTAAAAGGCTAAGGAGCAGTAGAGCTTTAGCTTGATATTTTTTCCTCAAATTTCTTGAAGTAGGAAACTACTCAGATTAGATTTATATTTCTAGAGAGTGAACAACAAAGGCATAAGAAGTTGTTATTTTTGGTGCTGTCTGCCCCTCACAATTTAAATACGGTAGTTTTAAGAAAAGGTCATAAAGAAGAAGATAATACCTGATGGGGAACATAGGGGAACAGGCGCCGGTTTCTTGAACTTCTCCAGTCGCATAGGGGAACAGGCGCCGGTTAAAGCATATGAAACGACGTATTTAGGTGGCGTCTGATTTTCAAGGCCGAACGTGAAACGGCTCTCATAAACACTAAATCCACCTCGATGCCATGTCAACTCCATCTCACCTGCCACGTGTCACCCTCATAATGAAATAATCCTACTTTATATATGCTTGACGGGCCAATGTTTTTGAACTTCTCTCGTTGCATAGGAAACAGGCGCTGCCAAGCAATAGGCAAACAAAGTTCTTGGTTTGAACAACTTTGACTTTAAATATCTCAATCCAAATTAATGATCAAAGTTTACGCTGCCAAGCAATAGGCAAACAATCCAAAAAACATCTTCTCCAATATCCAAACTTATAAAACTCAAGTTCAGTTCCAACCAAAGACAACCTTTTCAAAACTTGAGTTCAGATTTTAGCATCAAGTTACATCAAATAGCAGTTATATCTTCAACTTCGGACTTCATTACCATTAGAAGAATAGAGACACCAGAATTTGTATATCGAATTGAATCTTCATCATCATGATTTGCCAGAACTTAGACAAACCTAAGGCTTTTAAAAGGAAACAGACAAACAGAATCAAACTACAAACAGAAGTTGCACAACGAAACAACATTAAAGTTTTCTACGTAGACCTTGGTACTTGGTAGCAAAATACCCAGGTTTCTTTTTATGCAACCTCTTTAATATATAAAGTAAAGCAAATAACTCTGAACTCAAATACGACAGCTAGATGGTATTCGATGGACTCAAAACGTATTTAAAGGCTCAATGATATGTACAAAAATATAAGATCTACTATAGGACTCCTAAGATTAAAGCTATAATTGTCAAAATTAGAGCCTCAAACTCTAAAATCTTATGGTTAGTAAAACAAAAAAAGAAGGATCAAATAGAGTTTTGAGATGTTTTCATAAACTAATTAATGATTGGGCTTGGCCAGAAGATGAGGAGTAGTACACAATACTTCCCTAGGTGTTGTTAAGCCTCTTCAAAACTAAACATAGCCACTTTTTCGCTGCCACATTGTCTTCGGTTCCCAAAATGTTATCCGCATTTAGTAGAACCATCAAAGGATATAAGAACATTATTTTTTATATCAATTTTTTATAAAGGAAATATGAAAGTAAAAGATGTTATAAGGTGAAATACCAAAGAACATGGATATCTAAAAAGGTGAAAAATGAAGTCAATCATCAAGAATCCGGTTTCCTGAAGGAGCTTCACCTGCCACTTTCAAAGAAGCTACAAAGACAATGTAAATTCAAATTTAAAACAATAATTAATATTCTATTTAAGGAATAGTGATTAGTGATGTATCCAAGAATTTTTATAAAATAAAAATTATCATTCTTTTCTAAATGAAGTTGTAAACAGCTGACATTTCAAGATTCACTTTAATTTAGTTGAAAAGTCCTGGGAATATACAGTGAAAATTATGTGGGTTTTAGCATGTCCAGGAACGGAGACATACTCTCTGGGCATTCTCTGAATTACAATGGCCATGAAATCTAAATGTAGCAAACATAAAAAAAAGTTTAGATGTCACATCATTGTGATTTTCCGTATTATGTTAATGAAGACTAATATTATTCACATACTGATTGGGGTTTTAGAACCGCATAAGTCATAGAAGTCAAAGAATTGTGTGAGGATAGTGTCTGTCTCATTTGTTGCCTGAATTTGTTCTGATTTTGGGGCTGCCTCAATCCAAGTCTTTTTACTCGACATCTAAATGTAATTATAGTTTGCGGATGGGGGGTCACCACTATACTTGGTTAGGCATGGCAGCAGCATTGCTTATGTAGTACGTGTTTTTGAGGCCGAGTATCTTATCAATTTGTTCAATGTCACCACTATTTGCGAGAGCAAGAACCTTGGTACCCTGTACAGAAATGGTTGAATGGAACATTATTAATGCATGTAATATGTACGCTCTAAGATTGATTATTTTATAAGCTTTATAAGCTTACCTCCTCATCCTGCAATATAAAAGGTCTGTACTTGTTAGGGCTCGTCCTTGAGTCTTTGATGTTCCGTTTCTCCACAGCTCTAACCTTACATGTCCATTCCTTTTTGTTGTCATTTATTCTACTGATCATTCCACCTTACATGTCCATTCCTTTTTGTTGTCATTTGACTTTAGGATTAGGAGTTTGGGTCTATCTTTGCGATGGGGTTTTGTATCTGGGTTGTCGGGTCACTAAAATTAATAATTTAGGGCTGGGTTTTGGTGCTGGTTTTTGGGGCTCGTTGGTTGGGTTTTGAGTTTTGGGTTTAGACTTTGGGTTTGTTTTCGTGTTGGGTCACAAAAATTAAAACTAAAAGATCGTTGAAGGAAGACACATATTGTGAACCGAGGTATTACACCACAACCTAATATGATAAAATAAATTGGAAATTGAGAAAGTTAAACATAGTTCAGAACAAAAAATGATTTATGATTTTAGATTTTTAACCCATAAATGGAGTTCAAAGACTGTGTGTTCATACCCTTATGTAGAATTTGGGTTAGGTTTTGGCGTTTGTGTTTGGGACTGGTTTTTGGGCCTGGGATTTGGGTAGACTCTAGGTTGGGTTATAGAGTTTGGGATTGTTTTTGAGTCTGGGACTTTGGGTTTACTATCCGGGTTTTGGGTCTGGTGCTTTGGGCTGGTTTTTGGAAGAATGATGTTCCAAGTTCTCGCTTTGGTTACTCGGGGTTAGGTTCTAGGTTTGAGTTAGAGTTTTTGTTTTTTTGGGAGTGGGTTTTGGGTTTAGATCCGCATTTTAGGCTTTGGTACATCAGAGCTGGGTTTGGATCATGATTTTACTTTCTCCATTAGTTAAAGTAGGTTGCTGGCTAGGAGGATATTGAGTGACAGTGCCTGCGGCTGAGTTTTATGGAAACATTGTTGGGAGGGGTGGAAGTACGGGGTAGGATAAGGGGCATGGACTTGGGGTGAAAAATTTTGGCTCCATCACACTCTTGAATACATGGAATTTAAATTACCTTTAAGAAATTTAAAAAATCAAATGGTACAGCTCTCATATTTGAATAAACCAGATTGTCCTATTCCTTAGATGCTTTAGAGCTTAAAATTTACAACTTGGAATTTTATACATTCTAAAGAGCAGTTTGAAATTGCTACTGTATTTTTTTTCACATCTCTAAACATGCTGGTTGAATATTTTTAAATGTGATATGGTCATTATATCCAAGTCTAAAAAACAAAACAATTCAAATCCNAAAATTGATGTTAAATTGTAAGTTATCGTGTTTTAGGTTCAGGAAATGTGGGAAAAGAATTGTGTATACCCAACCATTCTAACCCATTTGCATAATGGATTTCAAGAGTCCAACACTCACTCCTAACCTTTACCAGAGTCCAACACTCACTCCTTACTTTATAGCCTTGAAATTTAAAAAATCACATGGCACACCTCTCATTTTTCAGTTTCAAACAGGATTGCAAAGACGTAAAAAAAAGGTCATAATTTAAAAACTGCTAAAAAATGTATTCTTTATAGTCAAAACCTTGCAAGTTATTATGCAGAATGTTCAAAGGAAGTAATGTGAGCAGAATACACATCTGAATTTGAGCACTCTTGAATACATGGAATTTAAATTACCTTTAAGAATAATTTTCCAAACTGTTGCAGGTTCAGCCTTATCTGTAGGTGAAAAATGACCCCTCTTTCAGTAATAGAAACAAACAACAACGAGAAGAACACGCCAAAGAACTCATAAGATTATACCTAGGAGGAATCTTGGAGATGGTGTCTCATCCCATCTCCCAAAATCGAATATAAATAGCCCAACGTACATGCTGAAATAATTGGCAGGGGATTATTAAGAAAAGGATCCATAAATACAAGACGAGGAATCAGAGAAGATGTTTCAATCATACCGGGAAATCTGCACATCTGATACGCAACGCCTAGAATCTGGAAATCTGAGGTTGATAGTATTTAGAACCACAACATTTTGATAGTATTTAGAACCACAACAAAAAACAAGACAGTAAAACGCAATTGCCTTAACTCAAAACACGACCTAGAGTCTGACCTAAAAATTAAAATCCAACGGATTGTACCCGCAAGCCTAACGCAAATTTGATTGTCAAACACTAAAGTTTAAAGTCAACCTAGAACCTAACCCAAAACCAAACCCAAAATCAGGTCCAATCCCCAAAGTAAGAAACAAAATCCCTACCCAGAACCTAGTAGTGCATTTTATACAACATAAATTGACAGGTGTGTGATCTCTTTTAATAGCTATTAAAATGAGAATATAGTATTACCATTTTCGCAACCGATCCCAAGTGGGATCTGAATGATTAACTTCAAATACGGAATCATATCTTGTGGGGAGTGACACACCTGTTACATGTGCATGTTTCCTTAGTAGTTTACTACGATCTACTTTGTGTGGTTATGAAGCTATGTTTTGGATAAATAAACATTACCATTGAAGGGAGTAACGGTCACCCTTTTACCTAAAATTATTGGGTGTCGCCCACTCTCTAAAAGGGATGTTATATCCCGGCTTCTCTGAATGTAGCAAACATAAAAAAAAGTTTAGATGTCACATCATTGTGATTTTTCGTATTATGTTAATGAAGATTAATATTATTCACATACTGATTGGGGTTTTAGACCCGCATAAGTCATAGAAGTCAAAGAATTGTGTGAGGATAGTGTTTGTCTCTTTTGTTGCCTGAATTTGTTCTAATTTTGGGTCTGCCTCAATCCAAGTCTTTTTACTCAACAGCCAAATGTAATTATAGTTTGCGGATGGGGGATCACCACTATACTTGGTTAGGCATGGCAACAGCATCGCTTATTAGTACGTGTTTTTGATGTCGAGTATCTTATCAATTTGTTCAATATCACCACTATTTGCGAGAGCAAGAACCTTGGTACCCTGTACGGAAATGGTTGAATGGAACTAGACCTGACAAAAAAATACCCGACCTGTTTTAGACCCGAAACCTGACGTGAAAACACTGGGTTTTGAACAAAGGTTTTGATGACCGAACCCGAAATTGACCGAAAAACCGGCTAAAAATGGGTCAAACCCGACCGAACCTGAACCCCACCTGCTAAAGTAAGAGTTTTTAAAAATCATACACTTTACAACTCATTATTTATGTATAAATTCTTATTTTCAAATAAAATTTTAATGATATTGCATAATTATCTTACTTTTTTTAAAACATAAGCATTTTTTTAATTCCTTATATTCATTTATATATCCAAAAAAAAATTTAGAATTTAAAATAGAAAAGTCAAATAGATTTAATACATATTTTTTGATATTTTAATTTATTTCATAGAAAATGTAAGTGTTAATGTAAATTTAAAAATTTAAAAAACCAGTCATAACCTGTTGGGTTGAACCGAACCCATTGACACTGGTCATGAACATACAGTTCTCAACCCGAACCCGAATGGACCCGAACCCGAAATAACCCGAACTTGAAGTGATCAAACCCGAACCCAACTTGATGACCGATTAGCCAGCTCTAAATGGAACATAATTAATGCAAGTAATATGTATGCTTTAAGATTGATTATTTTATAAGCTTTATAAACTTACCTCCTCATCCTGCAATATAAAAGGTCTGTACTTGTTAGGGCTCGTCCTTGAGTGTTTGATGTTGCGTTTCTCCACAACTCTAACCTTACATGTCCATTCATTTTTGTTGTCATTTATTCCACTGATCATTTTTGTCCCCATAACTAAAATCATTTATAAAAAAAGTTTTATAAAATTGGAATAACCTCTTGGATTATTATCTTATGATACGATTTCACATTTTTTAAATGAATAAACTATAAAATATTCAATAATATAACTTGAAAAAGAAAAAGGTTATATCCCGGCCTTGATTCATTGTGAAATCTTCCCAAAGAGTCAACACAACTGGTTTCATTCTTTTTAAGATGAAAGTAAAAAGGTTAGATATACACAATGTTAAGTAATTAGAATAACTACGTCATACTTACTCTTCATTCACAAGCATGAAATCATGTGCGGTTTTGGCATGTCTAGGAACGGAGACATACTCTCTCGGCATTCTCTGAATCACAATGGCCATGAAATCTAAATGTAGCAAACATAAAAAAAAGTTTAGATGTCACATCATTGTGATTTTCCGTATTATGTTAATGAAGACTAATACTATTCACATACTGATTGGGGTTTTAGAACCGCATAAGTCATAGAAGTCAAAGAATTGTGTGAGGATAGTGTCTGTCTCATTTGTTGCCTGAATTTGTTCTGATTTTGGGGCTGCCTCAATCCAAGTCTTTTTACTCAACATCTAAATGTAATTATAGTTTGCGGATGGGGGATCACCACTATACTTGGTTAGGCATGGCAGCAGCATTGCTTATGTAATACGTGTTTTTGAGGCCGAGTATCTTATCAATTTGTTCAATGTCACCACTATTTGCGAGAGCAAGAACCTCGGTACCCTGTACAGAAATGGTTGAATGGAACATAATTAGTGCATGTAATATGTCCGCTCTAAGATTGATTATTTTATAAGCTTTATAAGCTTACCTCCTCATCCTGCAATATAAAAGGTCTGTACTTGTTAGGGCTCGTCCTTGAGTCTTTGATGTTCCGTTTCTCCACAACTCTAACCTTACATGTCCATTCCTTTTTGTTGTCATTTATTCCACTGATCATTCCACCTTACATGTCCATTCCTTTTTGTTGTCATTT
>OOIL02004123.1:22429-130119 GCA_900332095.2 Cuscuta campestris | reverse complement strand
TAAACCTTGTAAACTCGTTATCATCCTTCACCCCAACATCTAGACGATACCTATGAATAGCAAAGAAGTAAGTATTTTATGTGTTTCGAATTCATGGAATATCCCATAAAGTAGTTAATTTAAATTCCTTAGAGTATTACTCTATATTATATTCATTTTATTTCTTCCAGTTTTCCAACCTCTTTTAAGTATAAACCGAGCGTGGAGCATACCTCGGAACAGCATCATCCACTACTGTTTGGCATTTATTGCACCAAAACTTGTCTCCGCATGCTTTGATCAACCGTTTGCAATTACGGCATGAATTGTAATACCAACCATTGTTCTTGTTGATATCATATATCCAAGCATGACTTACCTCCTATCCTGTAGTTCTAGCATAAGGCAAGGCACCATACGGTTATGAATGTGCTTCTCCTCTATCTTGCCCTCACTACAAATGTGACCAACTACATCTGCACATATGTAAAAGGTGTTTGTATGTTCAAAGGCAGACTAAAATGAAAAATAAACTCGAGCAACGACTAAAAAACCTGTAAGGATATATTCTTGGTTCATTCTGGTCTCAACCATATCAAAGGGTAGTAGGTCAAAGCGATGCATTGGGATGTTGGATGTATCATCAGGAAGGCGTTTGACAGTAGAGTTTGCATACAGTTGGATCATAACTTTGTTGTCTCCCACAACACGATACCGGTTCTTGTTATCAACAACAGCAAAGTTCTTGATATAATAAACAATACCTTCAACAATCGTATTACGAAATGCATGTGCCCAATACCTTCAGCAAAGTTCTTGATATAATAAACAATACCTTCAAACCCTCTTCTTAAGGGTTCGATTTGCTTTTCATACCATAATTAAGAACAAAAAAACTAACACAACAAGAGAGCCATGAGAGCCTTATTGAATTGAGCATTTTCAGCAACTAAATCTGTGAATTTCTCCTCAGACACAAAACCTTGTTTTCTCTTTCCGTCCTCGGACAGAATGCAACTGATGTACAGTACCGAATCCAAACTACCTAATATATCATCGCCAGCTGCTATGAATAAAGATAAGAGATTAGGGATTCGTACATACCACAATCACATACATACTGATGAAGATGGACAGAGGAGACAAATCTCTATCTGATTTTTGCTTAAACTTTTTAGGCAACACAATACTCTGTTTACCATGAATCCCAAATTGACAAATTCTAACAATTATTTATCAGTGTAGAACATTATCATCAATTAAATCAAATATCATGCAAATTAAAAACCAAATGTCCAGTTAATCAGCTTTTTAAAAAACCCCTTTAAAGCTGGATAAGAATTCATAAAAGAGAAACAAATAAATTAGGGTTTTTGAAATACCCCAAATCAAAAACGTGCCGCTGGTGACCTCGTTAGAGTCGATCTCTGGCAATGCTTGGGAACATGGATGGCGAGAGCCGATCCAGCGGCATGGAGGTCTGGTCAGAACTGGTTGTTCCCTGGACCTCGAGTTCTTGTGTCTGAACAATAATATTAATGTTTATTCTAATATACGAATTAACTAATTCTATTTTATTAAAAATTATTCATATGATAAAAAATATTGATTATATTAAAATATGAATTATCACTATAATTTTCAAACATTATTATAAGAGTAAATTCTATAATTAGTCCTTTATAATAGGGGGGTTTCTCTATTTAGTCCTCAATTATAAAATATTATCCTAGTGGTCCTTCTTTTATAGGTCTCTTTCCACAAATAGTCCTTTTTTTTATTTTCTATCATATTGGTGTTAATTTGAGGGCTAGAAGTGCAATTTAACAATGATAATATATCTTTTTTGTCATACACAATTCCAAAGGTTGTTCTGTTTGCATCGTTTGTGAATTACAGCCGCTTTCTACTACAAACATAGTCTACAAATGTGGTCTTTTGTTGGAATCCTAGTCCACAATCATAGTCATTATTTTTGTGTTATCTGCTAAACCAATATCAGAACACGTCACTAGACATAATGTTGATGTCAAATTATATATTTAGTCTTCAAATTAACACTAACATGACAGAAGATCAAAAAAGGACCATTTATGGAAAAATACCTATAAAATAGGACCACTGGGGTAATATTTGATAATTGAGGACTAAAAAGGGAAAACCCCTCTGTTATAAAGGACCAATTATGGAATTTACTCTTATTATAACGTCAAATCATATTATTAATTTGAATTTTAAATAAAATCATAATTAATCATATCAGATAAGATCATATCTAATCATCGGTAATATGTAAATTATTATTATCCGAGAGTCAATACAATGTACATCCACAAAGTAAACATACAATGCATCGGGGCATACCCCTATAAAATCAAAGCAAAGTGACACACATGCCAAAGGCACGCACGCCCAAACAACAAAACATGAGTAAACAAGCACAAGGGAAAAAATGTACATCACATAGAAACATGATCATCACCATCACCAAGGCTCGTCCTCGTAATATGCATCAACATCATCAATGGGTCATCAAAAGGAAGCAAAATCCTCATCAAAACTCCGAAAGTGAGACACCACCGGAGGGCTTTATGATTCATCAAGACACTAACCAAAAGGGGTCATTTGCGTCATTGTTGCCACTACAACGACAAGTCCTCAGCAAGTGTAGGCTCATCAAGTTCACCCTCAAGGAAAAGAAGCCGTGACCCAAGTCCACAAGTTCAACATTCGCCACATTGCCAGAGTAGACTCGCTACATTAGATCTGATCTGATCAGATCTAATCAGATCAGATCAGATGAGATCAGATCCAATCAAATCATACCAGATTCAATCAGATCAGATCAGAAAAAATAAGTTGAACGGAACGGAGCCTAAGTGCCTGTTCTTTAGGACTGGAAAAAAAGAGCTGGAAACTGGAAAAAACTGGTAGAAACTGGAAGGAACTGGAAGGAACTGAAAAAAACTAGAAGGAACTGGAAGAACTGGAAGAAACTGGAATAAACTAGAAGAAAGTGGAAGAAACTGGAAGAAACTGGAAGGAACTGGAAGGAACTGGAAAAAATTAAAAGAAATTGAAAAAACTAGAATAAATTGTAAAATCTAAAAAAAATTTTAAAAATTTTTTATGTGTGGTTTTAAATTACTCTCGTTCTGATTCTTGTTGATATACTCCCTCCGTCCCGCTATATTCGTCCACTTTTGACTTTTGGAACTGTTCATCTAAACACTTTGACTCATCAAATTCTCTGAATGTGTAAGCCTAAATATAGTCATGTGTGATCTTGTTTGATTTGTCTTAACATATAGATTATTAATATATAATTTCTATAATTTTTTAATATACAAATTACAAGATAAAATGGATTAAAGAAGTGTATTAGATGGGGTGCAAAAATAAAAGTGGACAAATATAGTGGGACAGAGGGAGTAAATTATTATTATTACTATTATTATAATAATAATAATTATTATTGTTGTTTTTGTTGTTGTTGTTGTTGGTGGTGGTGGTGGTAGTGGTAGTGTTATCACGTTATCTAAATGATTGTCTTTAAAATAAAAAAATATTACGAATATTATTTTTCATACATAAAAAGATAGTTTAAAAAATTAATTAGAATATAAAATTAGCATAAATATCAAAATGTTAAAAAGTTAAGAGTTATTATGGCTATGCTGTATTTATTACGAAGTATAAAATACTGGAAACTGGAAGAAACTGGAAGGAACTGGAAGAAACTGGAAAAAAATGGAAGAACTGGAAGAAACGGGAAGAAACTGGAAAAAACTGGAAGAAACTGGAAGAAACTGGAAAGAACTAGAAATTAAGAGTTCAAGTCCTAAAGAAAAGGCTTAAGTCGTGAATATGTAATGTACTACGTAGTAATTATCAATACAAATTTGATACGGAGTAGTTGATAATTGATATAAGTCCAGGCCGGGCTATAGCCCTATACTGTGCAGCACGATCAATACACAAGGCCCAATGAAAAACGGAGGGCCCATTTTGTTTTTTTTTTTGTTTTGTTTCAGTAGCCCAACTTCACTTGCCCCCCTCTTTCCTTGGAAAGTGAAGTCGCAACCTAGAGGCGGAGAGAGGAAGAGAGACAGAGAGTCCATAGAGCTGCTGGAAGGTGGAGCGTCTCAGGCGAGGATCGTCACAGTTCCAGGTTTTTCCAGTTAAATCTTCTATTTCAATTGGGTTGATGAACCCTAATTCACTCTTTACCCAATTTTGTTAGCCCCATTCTTGAGTAAGATAATGTTTGGATTTTGAGTCGTAGAAGAACATTCTGAAGCTATATTTCATGAATCAATTTTGCGATATTTTCTGAAATTCAGTAAAGTGTTTAGTTGAATAAAAAATCTAGAAACTTATTAATTTGATTAATAAAATAAAACTTTCTGAATTTAATAAATCATCTAATAAATGTAATATTTCTAAAATTTATAAAATTTCCTGTCATTTTTTGAAATTGTTTAATCATATGGAATAGATACAATTTATGGAATTACATTGGTTCAATGTTATGAAATATAATATAAAAAATAGAAATTTATTTTCAGAATATTCTCTGTGTATATTAAAATGGTTAACACTATCGATAGGAAACCAACTCACCAAGCATGACCTGTAGACAAAACAGGCCGCTCTTTTAGAGTGAGGATCAGAGGCAAAACCTCTGGGACGCAGAAAGTCTCCAAAACCCTCTAATGAGATGGAAAAACCTTGCGGCCGAGCCAGGTCCCCTAGAGTTGCCAAATCAAGGTCTTCTGAATCTCCCTCACATTCGCCCCGTAGCAAAAGGCTAAGGAGAGCCAAATCTGAGAAAGAGTCTGAAAGGATAGGCGACAGGGATCACGATAAAAATCACCTGAGGGGGAGTGACAGGTCCAGGCGACGGGAAACGGAATCCGACAGACATGGTCCATCTGATAGAAGAGAACGAAGATCTGGAAGGGATGATAGTGCTTATAATAACCAGTCTTCGAAGTCCAGGCATGGAAGGTCGGCTTCTCCATCTGACTATTCCCACAAGCGTCACCAAAGATCTCGGTCACCTGCACCTGCAAATAGGAGAGAACACGATGAGGTTTCTGGTGATATCCGCTCACTCTTGTGTGTTATTTTTATTTATTTGCTGAGTAGCAACAACATTTATTTATTTCCGGAGTATTTTTATAGAATTTTGCCTCTCTTTTGATATGCTAAAAAATTATGAAATGCAATGGGGCAGGACAGTGGCTGCGGATATACATAGCCACTGAATTTAAACAACACCCACCTCAATGGATGTGAATTTAAACAATATTCGGCGGAACTTGGGGCAGTATCCGCCTTAACCAGTCCCAGTGCCATCCATATAGAAATTTCATTTACATGTTCATTCATGTTTACATCAATATTGCTGTAAGTATTTCTTGGAGTTGATATAACATACAACTTACTCCCTTCGTCCCCTGGTTTTTGTCCACTTTTGACTTTTGGAACTGTTCATCTAAGCACTTTGACTCATCAAATTCTCTCAATGTGTAAGCCTAAATATAGTCATGTGTGATCTTGTTTGATTTGTTTTAACATATAGATTATTAATATATAATTTCTATAATTTTTTAATATACAAATTACAAGATAAAATAGATTAAAGAAGTGCATTGGATGGTGTGCAAAAATGAAAGTAGACAAAAACTGGGGGACGGAGGAAGTATTATTTTTGTAAAGTGAAAGCAAACTAAATTGCAGTATTAATGGCACTCAGATTGTTTAATTTTTTTTTTTGTGTGTTGCTGAGCAAACAACACCGGTTGGAATATCGATGTGAAGAATATATGCTATACATTGGCATGCATTGAAACATAAATTTCAGTGTTTTCATATTTCACTTGCCTCTATCAGTAGCTTGTCATATTTTTCAGTCTCCACTATAATGTGTCAGACAGAATTTGCTGTGCTTACAAATTTTACTTGCTCATATGGTTATATAAGACATGATTGGCTATCCTTTCCATGTACGTGTGCTGATATGCATCAACTTAATTATCTGAATCTTTGTAATTAACAATTGAAGTTTTGGTCATTTAAAAGCTTGTAATATTTAGTACTGCTGTTGAAGATAGCGGCCAAGGCATCTGATTATATTCTTCTATCTACAGGGGACACAGACGAGAGGCGATGATCACAGGTTAGGTGTTGCATAATTTTTATTACTTTCATTTTGTTTCTATCTGTAGAATAGTAGTTAACCTACATGACTATTCCCCCTCATCTATAATATGGAGATATTCTCGGCAACTACATAGAGAAGAATATAATCAATAGATTAACAAGCATAGTTGTGAATGGCACTCGCCATGCTCGCCAAAGGCGCTTATGGCTTTGTGGCGACCTTCTGACGCCATCCTCAGGCCTGGCGAGGCGTTTTACGCCAATCTCGCCATAGGCGGTCGCCATAGACGCCAAAGGCTGTGGCGAAAGGCGTTCGCTATCTACGCCAGACCGGTCAAGGGTTTTTATTGACTTTTTTTTTAAAAAGCCCGCTGACCTGACCTATATATCAGTAAACGATCGAAGCACTTCATCGATTCAACTGCCTCGCCTCTGCCCCTGCCCCTCGCCGTCGATCAAATTCTGCTCGCCGACTCAGCCTCCTGCCCTCCTCAAGTGCTCCTCAGCCGGCGCAACCCTCTTCCCTCTCTCTCCGAGTCACTTCTTCGCAGATTCAGAGCCAGCACAAGAGTCCACAGGTCACGCAGACCTTTTTTTTGTTTTCTTATTGTTTTAGTGATGGTGGCTTGGATTTGACGGATGAGGATTATGATTAAATATGTTGCTTTCTTTTTAAGTACTAAATTTTGTTTTTTGTTTTAACTTTTACCAATAACTCATGTTTTACTTTGATAATTATGTTTGATACAAAGTTAAGACTAAAAGTCTAGACTTAAACCACATATATATATATATTTATTAATTTATTTATATAATGTTTGCCATTTGACCGCCCGCCGCTCGCCACGCTTCTCGCCATAAAAAAGAACCTCTCGCCCGCCACTCGCCATTCGCCATTCACAACTATGTTAACAAGGGGCCATGAGGACCTGCAAGAGGACTGGTATATATTATTGCTTCTCAATGCAATGCAAAAAATGTTCGTCGTGAATATAATTTAGCACCTGCCTTCAGTTTTTAAGTAATTTACAGTTAAAGATTTTCTATTTATTTTGCTCAATGTATTCCATGTACATTCTCTTAATTTACACTACTACACTCCCTTGCTTGCTTGAGCAGGAATATTAGCAATGATTCACTGGCTAAGATGAAGGCAGCTGAGGAGGCACTTCATTCAAAGGAGAAGGCAGTGGTACTCTCAATTGTTTTATAGTAATATTATTCTTTTTTCCTCCCTTCATGCAAAAAATTGTCAAGCTGGCCCTTTATTCTTTGTTAATTAGGGATATTTAGCATTCAATTTACCTGGCTGGCTGGTTCCGAAACTCATCAGGGTAAATGATCATTCAATTTCTTGTTGCTGTTTATGTGCAGGAAAAGCCTTCATTTGAGCTCTCTGGAAAGCTGGCTGCAGAGACTAATAGAGTTAGAGGTGATGATTGAATTAAATTGAATGCTTATGCAATTCTAGATTAAACTCTTTTTATATTTTGTTTGTAAAAGAGATCCCTTTTATAGGTTATTTATTTATATTTATTCTCCTCTCATATTAATGTGCCTTTGTGACAATGTACTTTAGTCATATAGAGTATTGGATTTTTCTTCTCTGATCAATTATCATATTTTTATTTCAGGCATAACACTACTTTTCAATGAGCCTCCAGAGGCTAGAAAACCAAATATAAGGTGGAGATTGTATGTCCTTAAGAATGGCGATGTGCTTAATGGTATATCTGACATCTCATTTGTGTAGGCATTTAGTTATTGTTTTATCAGCTAGGAAGTGGTCATTTGGTCCAGCAGTTGTTTTATCCATATATGCTGTATATGGATAGACTTAACTTGTTTTATAGTATGGTTACTCTACTACCATGTATTACTCCCTCCATTCCTAAGGGCCTGTTCTTTTGATTTAGAAAAGTTAAATTCCATTTTTTTCCTACTTCTAGTTTCTTGCAACGACTTAAAAAAGTATATACATATGATGAATATACAATAACATCATACATGATATATCCATATGTATAACATATCACCTCAAACATGCGCAAAGATGAACTATTTTTTATCCTTTCTTACATACTTATTTGAGTGATCATTTGATTGAATGGTTTTTTTAACACTTTATTTTTTCCAACAATTTCCAACTCCTAGTTTTTTCCAACTTCTTCTAGTTTCTTCCAACTAGTATCTTTCAACATCCAATTTCAGAATTCCAAAAAGAATAGGCCCTTAATTAGTGTTCGTAATCTGACATGCACATAGATTAATAAAGAATGAAAGGTGACTATATATTTCTATGGAGCTATTTTTTAAGGAGAGAGAAATGGTGTGAAATGGTAAAAAAGTTGATGTGAAAGAGAAATAGAGAGCCTGTTTGGGAATAATGTTAGAGATTATCGTTAGCATTCTGAAAAGGTTATCTAAGGGCAGCGTTCAGCGTTAGTGTTTTCTAAGTAATCTGCACCATTGAAATTTTATTAAAAACGCTAACACTAATCTCTAGCGCTATTCTCAAACAGGTCCAGAGAGTTACTAAAAAAGGAAAGGTGTAATAGCGCACAGTAACAACGAACGGAGGGAGTATATGTTAAGTTTTTTTTTTTCAGTTTGTGGTATCCTTCTTCCTTTGTGCAAAATAATCAGGTGGGGTTTGATAGAGGCAATGGAATTATGTGTATCCATCATATTTTCCCATGTAGCTTCTTGCACCTCAGTTTGGCTTGTTTTGGTGAAGATGCTTTATTTCATGGTGAATTCTTTGAAAATAATTGCTTTTATTTCATGCCTTGTCCATTCTTTTCCAATGGGCATATGATATTAGTTTGTTAAAAACAGAGCCCCTATATGTGCATCGTCAAAGTTGTTATCTGTTTGGGAGAGAAAGAAGGGTTGCAGACATTCCTACAGACCACCCATCTTGCAGCAAGCAACATGCTGTTCTTCAGTATAGGTAAAGTGGCATCATTCAAAAGCATGCACCACATGATATTAAATTATTAATATTTTCTTTGCTTAGTCATTTGATCGATTACTTGTCCTTGGTTCACAGGCAAGTCGAGACGGAGAATTCTGATGGTACTTTGTCCAAGCAAGTGAAGTAAGTTCTATTCCAATTTTATTTCTTTACTTCTATGAGCAGGTGAAATGTTCTCTACTCTATATTTAACTGTCGTTTATATTGTTATGACAATTTTAGGCCATACATAATGGATCTTGGGAGCACAAATGGAACTTTCATTAATGTGAGTTTTAAACAAGCAAACTTTTACTTCAACCCTGCATATCTCTTTAGTATATTGTTGCAGACAGAACCTTGCCATAACTTGGCTAGATTTGATTTTTCCGTTACACAGGAGGACCGGATTGAACCTCAAAGATACTATGAACTCTTAGAGAAAGACAATATAAGGTTTGGCAATAGCAGGTATGTTGCATAAAGGAACTTTGCCTGTAGTTCCAATAACTTGAATCTAATAATCATTTCTCATTATTGCATTGTTTGCAATTTTGCAGCCGTATGTACGTCCTGCTTCATGAGAACTCTGCCGGATGATGTTTGTTGATTGACCAGCTGGAGGGTGCCATAGAGGTGGAAATCGAACATTTTGCAGGAAAGGAAAGATCAGCATGGTGATTATTGTGGTAGTATTTGTTTGCTTATAAGAGAGAACATCAATGACTTTGTGTGACAAAAAGTGCAACTCTTTAGATTTGGTGTTGACTCTCTTTTTTCTATTGAATATTTTCTGTTAGGGGTCAGGTTAATGTCATTTCTCCCAGAAGGTGGTAAGGGGATTAAGACAGTGACTTGTGTGTATGGGCTGTTTCGGTTGTAAGTTGTAACTCACCAAAACCTGTATGACATTGGTGTGGAGGAGTAGATTTTTATTGACAGACGTATGAATAGATCAGTAGACTTTTAATTGACAGTCACTATGAAGGGTAAAGAGAGCGTTATAACTCACATTGGTCCAACTTTGTATGAGCCATGTTTTTCTCTTGTAGTAGCTAAACGTTTAACTAATGTTCATAAATATACCCTGGGAAATATGATGGTACCAATGTGAAAAATAACAATTGTATCTCAGAGTAAGTAGACGAAACATTCAAGGTCTGTTTGGGAATAACTTTAGACGAAACATTTAGGGTCTGTTTGGGAATAACTTTAGAGATTAGCGTTAGCGTTTTGGATAAAATTTTAATGGTGCAGATCACTTTGAAAATGCTAACGCTAAACGCTGCCCGTAGATAGTCTTTTCAAAATGCTTATGCTAATCACTGACGCTATTTCCAAACAGGCTCTTATTATCGGAAAGTAGGAACCATCTCATTTCATTTTCAGGTACCGATGTTCTACTTTTTTTTACTATTAAAGTTGTCAATTAAAAGGTTTATAAAACAACATCACAACCTAGGTGAATCTTGCAACATAAGGTTCGGAGAGGGTGTGTGCAGATAGATCTTACTCCTACTAAGCGCCTGTTCTTTAGAAGTCAAAATTTTAACTTCTAGTTTCTTTCAGTTTTTATAGTTTCTTCTTGTTTTTTTAGCTATTCTCATTTTCTTCAATTTTTTTTACTCCTCGAACAATTATTCTAAAAATGATATATCTTTAATGTGATTAGTATTATTATCATTAAAACAGAGTAATTCTTATTATTATTATTATGATCATTATTATTATTATTATTATATTATTATTATTAGTATTATCTTCATTATTACTATTACAATCATTATGTCCATAACTATAGTTTATACACTATTTCATTTTTTTAAAAATTTTTTTATGTCACTAATTTTGCGATTCACGTACTTCTAAATTGATATGAGAAAAAAAAATTCAAATTTTTATAAAGAAATTGAAAGTCAAAATATTTTAGAGAAAAATACTAAATTATGAGTAAAACATAAACTGATAAACATGTACCAAATATGAGTTCTATATTTCTATTCCCAAAACAAGATTATAGATTACAATGCGAATACAATGTCAATCATAAAAGGAAAAAAGGACAGATCTGATATTTAAATTAAAATCTTGTAACACATAGAGTGTAATTACAAATATATTTTTTATAATATATAAAAGATAAATAAATTGAGGTGCAACGTAACCATAATAACTTTTTAAAATTTAACATTTTAATATTTATGTTAACTTTATTTTCTAATTAACTTTTTTGTGAAAGTAAATTTTTGTATTTAAAAAATGACAATACTTTTTTATCTTAAAAACATTGTTTAGGATAACGTGCTTATGAATATGATGATGATGATGATGATGATCAAAATAATAATAATAATAATAATAATTTTAATAATAATAATAATAATACCAACAACAATTAGAATTAGAATAATATAAAAATGAACTCGAATACAATTTTTTATAGATTTTTCAAGTTTTTCTAGTTCCATCTAATTTTTTCAGTTATTTCTATATTCTTTGAATTTTTTTCAGTTTTTTTCTAATTCTTTCTAATTTTTTCTTATTTTTTTCGTTTCGTCCAATTTCTTCCAATATCCAGCACTTCTTTTCCTAAAGAACATGTCGTAAGAGTAGAGAAGCTGGAAACAAGAGACTCTTAGCTTAAGCAACACGTAGAATCGATATTACAATAAAGGAATAAAGAGCAAACAAAGGATAAGAAGAGCACACAAAGTCAAATAGCACACACTATTAAAGAAAAAAGACCGGAGTCTTACCAAACACACCATGACAATAACTAAATTCCCAACTTGGTCTAAAGAACAACTCTAATCCCAACTCCCTAAAAGGTTTATGAAAATGAATTTAAAAGAATTTTATTTCAATCTTTCTACAGTAATGAAAATAATAATAATTAAGATAATGATTATTTTAGTTCAGATAGCAAGAAGTTTTATTAAACTATACTAAGAGCATGTTCTTTAGAAATTAAATTTTTAACTTCCAGTTTCTTTCAATACTTTCAAGTTTCTTCCAGTTTCTTCTAGTTCTTTTTAATTTATTATAACTATTTTCAATTTCTTCAAATTCTTTCTATTCTCCAATTAACTACTCTAAAACGAGATCTTTTTAATGTGATTATTATTATTATTACTATTATTATTATTATTATTACAACTGTTATGTTCATAACTATAGTTTATAAATTATTTTTTTCATCTCACTATTTTTACGATTCACACTTATTATTTTTTATTCAACTTTTTAATATGAATAAGATAATTTTTTTGTATATTAATCTATATGATAAAATAGGAAAACATAACTATATTGAACTATATTAATAAATTATGGATAAAATAGTGACATAAATGTTTTAGTAATCTTATTTTATATAAGATCTCTCACCTTTTTCTTTATTACTCAAAATTTTTTAATTTTTATGAAAAAATTAAAAGTCAAAACAGTTTAGAGAAAAAGACTAAAATAGCATTAAAACATAAAAAATGTAAAAAAAATTCTATGTCTTTATTCCAAAAATAGGACTTTCAATGAAAATAAAATGTCAATTACGAAAGAAAAAATAGGTTTGATTACATTATATGAAATGTCTGATATTTAAAAAAAATCTTGTAATATATAAAGTGTAATTACAAATATATTATTTATAATAAATACTGTCTAAATAAATTGAGGTGCAACTTAACCACAAAAACTTTTTAAAATCTAATATTTTTATATTTATTCTAACTTTTTATATTATAATTATTTTTTGCAAAAGTAGTTTTTTGTATTTGAAAAATAACAATACTTTTTAAAGGTATTCATTAAGATAACGTGATGATAATGATGATTATGATGATAATAATAATAATAATAGTAATATAACAGTAATAATAATAATAATTTAAAACAACAAGAATTTAAAATAATTTTTTAAAAAGTTTTTTAGGTTTTCCAATTTTTTGAACTTTTTCCAGTTTCTTCCAATTCTTCAAGTTTTCTTCAATTTCTTCTAGTTTTTTTCAATTTTTTCCAATTTCTTCTAACATCCAGCTCTTTTTTCCAGCTTGTTATTTAGAGCTTAAACTCCTAACATCTAGCACCTTTCAATTTATTCCAGTTCCTTTGAGATAGATCACGTGACCGGTGGTAAAAGATTTTACCTCCATATCCATCACATAGTGCATCTTTATTTGTTTTTACAAGACGAATGGGACGAGTCTCTGTCCAGTCGAGTCAAAATTACCATCTCTCTTTTTTACTCTTAAAACACATACTCTTAACTAGGGCTGGACACGGTACCGGTTCGGTACCGTTACCGGCGCTGGTATCGGCGGTACCCGCCATCGTCGCCATCGACCAATTCGTTACCCGGTACCAGGAACCGGTACCGGTACCGCCCCACTCGGTACCGGTTCCGGTGTCAATATTTCCGTACCGACACCGGCGGTACCGGTTCCGGTACCGTTAAAATTTTTTTTCTCTTTTCCCTGCTGTCCAACGGCTCCAACCTGCAAAAAAAATAATGGGAGCGTGAGGGGGTCCCCTCAAACGGCTATGATGCCGTTGAGGGGAGGGGGGGGATTGGGGGGTGGGGGGGGGGGGGAGGGGGCACTCTACACTATAAATACACCATTTTTTTAAATAAATAACACACTTTATGTGAGATAAATGGTGTGCTTATTATTTGTACATTCCTGATATTTATAAAATAGGTATTATTTGTGATCCACGCTTTAAGATTGAAAATTTTAAAATTCTAATTGAGTATTACTACAGTTGTTTTTTTAGATGAAAATAGTTATTACTACAGCCATTTAATAGAATGGAAAAAAGAAAGAGATAATGCTATAACTTTTTTTGAGAATTTGTTTAAGGAATATCAAGGTTTATACGATACTGTACAAGAAGAAACAGCACCACCTCCGCCCCCGAAATCAAAAAAAGGTTTTGCTGGAATAGTAGGTGGCCTTCTTGCAAAGAAAGGGAAGCGTGCTCAGTCTTCGACGAGTTCAAGTGGTACAACAGTAAGCTCGCACAACGAACTTGCTATGTACCAGGGGGTGCCATGCGATTACGATGACGACGACGTGGATTTTGACGTGCTCGGATGGTGGAAACGGAACGAACACATGTTCCTATGTCTCGGCATGCTAGCAAGACAAGTGTTATCCGTCCCGGTATCAACTGTAGCAGTTGAACGAGAATTCAGTGCTGGTGGCAACATTCTAACCGACTACCGAAGTTGTCTTAACGCTGAATCTCTTGAAACACTGGTTTGCAACCAAGATTGGCTCTTGACAAGACGTCGAGCTCAAGAGTCATCGTACCAACTCGAATCGGAGCATTACATGAATGCAATCACAGATGGAAGTCCGAGTTCTGAAGAATAAGTTATAAATTTATTTTATGTTAATATAAATATGTAATTAGTTTTTTTAGGTGAGCGATATATAAGCTCCATCGAGGGTTTCTTTACGGTTCTTTACCTCGTCGCTTTTTTTGAACCGTCAGGATATTAAATGTGGTTGTTCTTCAGTTAGTGTATTACTCATTTAAAATATTTAAATAACAACTACATTTTTAGATTATTTATTTGATCCTTAAATAATTGCAAATTTACAATTTTATACTTTAAAAATCTTAAAAAAAGCAAAAAAAAAAATAGGGGGGGAGGGCGAAACCGGCCGGTCCAGTATCGGAACCGCCGGTCCGGGAACCGGTACCGTCCGGCACGGTGACGGTGCCATGGGGTGGCGGTACCGGAACCGGCGGTTCCAGAACCGGCCGGAACCGTACCGTGTCCACCCCTACTCTTAACATGTTTAAGAGGAGGCAACCTTCTTTATAAAAAAGAGAGTATCGAATTGGACTACACACACAAATTGGGAAATTTTGGCTAATGTTATTATCCATCCATTTTCTATGCTTCATCTCAAATGAAAATGATATCCATTCTCAACGGCCCATGATAAACTTTTGCAATTGTTAGAGAATAGAGACTATGGTTGTCCTGATCTTTCATCCTCTCAAATCCAATTTGTTAGCTCAATTTTTTTCCAGTTAAGCAATCTTTTTCCCTTTTGATCTCGCACACACTGAAACTACAGAGTATTTGTACGCGAGGACTGAATCTTCTAACGCACAGGAAGCAGACCCATCAAATGGAAATCAAGAATGGTGCTCCGTTGTTGCTCATCAGCTCAAGAGGCCACAATAAAAAACTTGTCTTTGCAGAATGAGGGAAGAAGGACATTAATGGGGTGTGTTTTAGCTGCTGGTAGCTCCACCAACTTACATGGCTTTCTTATCTATGCAATTTTCTTTGAATTTAATGCTAATTTTGATTACCAGAATTTGATCTTGAAATTGAACTGAAGAGAAAGTATTGAAATAAAGTAATAAACTCTACCCTTGGGTCTCTCATTTTTTTTTTGGGCGAAATTTCATGGGTTTCTTTTTATGCTTCTATTTATCTCATTATCATTGAATTCAGTGGTAATTGTGTTGATCAAAATTTCATCTTGGAATTACATTGAAGAGAAATTCTTGAAATAAACTCTGTTTTACATTATCACTAATCATTACCGTTGGGTCTTTCATTACCTGTGAGCCTCTCTTATTGGCAGTTTTCTTTTTAGTTTAATTATTTTTAGGTTTAGGTTTCCCTAAACTGTGATAACTAAATTGGTTTCTGTAATTGTTCAGCTGCTAGCTTTTATCTGTGTGATGTGGCCAGTGCTGTTAGCACAAGTAGAAGAGCTGTAAGATTGATTCTTCTCCCCTGTGTTGGTGATCAGTTTCTATTTTAAAGCATTGAATTCATGTTCTTAATTAGTGTAAAACCAATTTTTTTTGCTGCAGCTTAGAAGTGCGAAAATACCTGAGAGTGATTACACAACTCTTCCTAATGGCCTGAAGTTAGTTTTGAATTTTCTTTTTGAAATCGTTACATGAATTATTATTCTTTTGAGACAATTGCATGAACCTGCGTCATTTCGATTAGGCGTGATAGACTCTTTAATAAAATAAATGTCTTCAAACTAACTTCAAAGACTTTGTCAAAAATTTAAAGAGGTATGACGACACATCCCTCCAACCCCGTGTGCATACTACACACTAGTTGGGGAATTGATATATGACATAATTTGACCAAAACATCCCTTCTTTAAAGTTACAAATTAACTTATTAAAAGTTTGGGGCTGAAAATGAAAAAAGGAAAAAGGTGCTAGCAAATGTAAGAATAGTACTGTGTTAGGTTAAGGGTTGTTGGGATATAATCGCACGCGGAAACAACACACAATCACGAATCAACTGCAGAAAAATTAAACGACACAAGATTTAACGTGGTTTGGTCGCCAACTGCAACCTACGTCCACACGGAGCAACTAGGAGGATTTTATTTCATTTGTTGCACACCAATTACAAGTACAATGGTCTCTTAAATAGAGATTAATTAAGGATATACAATGATTAGGCCGTAAGCTTCTAGGTAGTTTCCTGCCAATTTCCTGGCTTCACACCCAACAATATGTGATTACTTTTTTTCTGCGTTAGATTGATGTAATACTGTTTTGATGTAAATAAATATGTGCTTTTCATTCAAAAGAAAAAAAGAAATTTTGTTGCAAACCAACTTTTATGTTTGACTTTTTTTTAAGAATTCATTTTTTCATTTTTTTAAAGCCACTTTTATGTTAAGTTATGTTTTTAAAACCCACCTTTTATGTTTCTTATTAAAAAAAGACCTTTTAAAACATTTTTTTAAACCAGCTTATATATTTAATATTTTTAGAGGAATCACCTTATAAACTATGTAAAATGTGGTAGAATTAAAAATAAATGTTGGTCTACAAAATCCGTTTTAGAAGGTTTCATTTATAAAAATACAGAACGTAAAAGGTGGTTCTTTGAAATTTAATACTCCCTCCGTACTACAAAAAGGTTCCACATTACTATTCACATGGTAAAACAATTTCATCCTTGCATATTTTCTTTGATCGTTTGGCAAATTAAATTAGGGATGTCATCTCTTGTTTCATAGAACATTTGTAGTTTTTTAAATATATAAATTTTATTTTAAAAAATTTCACCAATTTTCACTTAAATTAATTTAAAAATAACTTCAGTCAAGCATCTTAAAGTGATCTAGAACCTTTTTACAAGGCAAAGGGAATGTGAAAAAGTGTTTTCTTAAAAAAAGTCAGACATAAAAGGTGTTTTGGTCAAACTATGTCATTTATCAATGCCTTGCACACACTAGCATGTCACATGGTATGCACACATCGCTAGAGGGGGTGTCATGCCACTTTAAAAATTTGACAAAGCCTTTGAAGACTTTTTTTGTTACAAGGTTTATTGCGCCTATTTGAAATAACACAAGGGTGTTGGGTGCAATTTTTGCACTGATTATTTCTTACCTACATTGCATTTTATGTTCGTATACATAATTTAAAGTGTGACTTGTGTTTGTTCTTTAGGTTTTATGATATAAAGATTGGTACTGGAGCGGAAGCTGTGAAGGGATCTAGAGTTGTTGTATGGGAGGCAAACTTAAATATGTGATGAGTTTTTAGGTTCATTGCCAATGAAGCTAAAAAGTCATTTTTTACAATGTTATAGTTTTGAATAAATTATGGACTAAATCAAAATGGCATATTAAATTTCCCTCCTTACTTTCAATAGAGTTTTGGGCACTAAGTGTAGCAACACATTAAGGGTCTAATGGAAGGAACCTCTTTGTTTTTCCAAGGGTATGGTTGTATACATCTTGATCTTCCACATTCCAACGGAGGGGGGACTACATTGGACTTGTTGTTACCGTGCGCTTTGGTTCCATGCACTAAAACTATGTGACTATAGCTTACAAATTGAAGTTTATCATGATGAAATTATCATAGGTCCATTATGTTGCTAAATGGAGAGGCATTACGTTCATGACAAGCAGACAAGGAGTAGGTGTTGGAGGAGGAACGGTATGATTAATTTGCATCATCATCTTCATTTTACTTCATTGTTTTCTGTCTTGATGTTTAACTTGAATTTCCTATCATTACTTATGATAAAACTCATTGTTTATGTCATGATTGTGAAAAAACAGAAAATATTCTCCAAAGTTGACTTTGATCTAATGCAGTATAGTTTTCTTTATGTGAAGCCTTATGGATTTGACGTTGGTCAATCGGAGCAAGGGGTAGTCCTCAAAGGATTAGATCTCGGTGTTCAAGGCATGAGAGTGGGAGGACAGGTGAGAATAGTAACTAGGAGTTGTGTTCTGTGTCAACCAGAAGTTTAGCTTTATGGTACGTTAGAGTATAAAATCTTTAACATAGTTGGAGTAAACATTTAGTCTATTTTGTTACACTTATACACAATTGTAATTTCTAGTACATTTTACAGAGTATGCTTTGTATTGATAAGCATTTGACATTAAGTGAAATAAATTATGCATTCGTACTTCTAGGACCTTCCTTCTGCATTCTCAAAGAACTCCTAAATGTTTTTTGGTACATATGATAGTGTATCATTTTTTGTAGCGTTTGCTGATAGTTCCTCCAGAGTTAGCTTATGGAAACAAAGGGGTTCAAGAAATTCCTCCAAATGCGACAATTGAGGTGACATGTTTAATTTCTATATGAGAAGTTTTCACGACTAGCTAAGATGATACACTTCTCACAATATCAAACACAAGCAATAATAAATTTTGAACAAAGAACACACCACATGACTTTCGACAGCCCAATCAAATGATATTTATTTAATTAATCATCAGTCTTAACATATTCTACTCTAGACTAGTATAGCCTTCAGAATAAAAGGCTTACATTTGATGAAGCAACAAGCCTAAGAAAAGATCAATCACACAATCTCAAAGAATGACAACTCTCGTATATATGATCTCCGATTCTGACGAGATAGCATAGTATATATAGAGACAAGTCAGACAACTAAGAGAGATAACCCTAACATGGTTTCATAATATCACAACTAGTAAAAAGAAACAAACAAGATCTTGGGACCATGAATAGATCTCTTAATAGGAATCGCAATGCGCAGATGCCCAAACATAAATGTGTCTTCTATTGAGTCTGTTAAACAAAGTATTATGCCTTTGCCTCATCATCTTTTTAAGTTTTCAGGACATCAGTTGTCTTTTGTCAAACAACCCAGCACATAGACTAAAGTCCAAACTGATGAAGTCCTTTAGTCAATCCCCCTCGAGATTAGCTAGAGTTAAAACAATATTGAAAAGCAATCTAATGAACTCCAATCTATCAAGTATCAACTAGTGCAAATGTTTCCTAAAAGTCAAGTCCTTCCACTTGAGAGAGCCCTTGAACAACCAGTCTTGCTTTCTATGTTATTATGTTAGCATGCTCATCAGTTTTGTTCGGAAAGATCCATTTAGTGCCAATGATATTTGCTCCTGGTAGTGGATGAACAAGCTCTCAGACTTGAAGTGTTTGGAACTACAGCAGTTCTTCTTGCATAGCCTCAAAGGCTCAATCCATTGCTCATCCTCCGTAGCATCTTTCATGGTTTTTAGTTCCATCAAGGAGAAAAAGAAACTATTTTCTATCATATAAGCATAGTCCCATCTTTCTGTTCTTCTTAGTTTGATGGAGTCTTCAATATATCTAATAACGATGTCAATTGGATGATCTTTTCTGATCTTTGGAGGAACTATATGTTTCATTAAAAACTTAGCATGTGAGTTTATGTCAATTTCTTCGACAGTAGAGCCCAGATCCCCCTTTTTTATGGAGTTTTATCTTCCTCTGAGTCAGATGTGATTTCGTTTCCATCAACTGCTTCATCCTTGTTGGAGTGTGTGTTGAAGCCAGTTTTTTCCTTAGAAATAATATGAGAGCCATTTGTTGGAAGCATGAACATCCATTTTACAAACAGCATCATTCATAGTTAGATTTAGTGATTCTACCACCTTCATGGTTCTTTTGTTGTACACACGATAAGCCTTTCACGATAAGATTTATTATTGTTAACTGAATATCCATGAAAAATACCTTCATCACACTATTTGCTGAAATTTCCCTATGTTGCCATTATCATTTAGAATGAACCCCGTGCTTCCAAAGACTCAGGTATTTCAGATTTGGAGACTTTACTTTCCAAATTTCGCAAGGATCCTGATTTATTCCTGATCTAAGATACACTCTGCCTATCATGCTGCGTACATGATTACTTGTGGTGCTTGAGCCGTGGGTCTCTTTGGAAATAGCCTCTCTACTTTTGATTAGGGGTAAGGTCTGCGTACACACACCCTCCCCAGCTCTACTTTGTGGGATTCGACTCGGTTGTTTCTGTTGTTGTTGTTGTTGGAGTAGACCTTAGTTTGTCCGAACAAATCCATATGCAAGAGTTCTAGAATCCTGGAAGTTGTGATATGCTTTAGCCCATGATACACCTTTTTATTTTGTTTATTTGTAACACATGAGTCATAAAACCTGGTTTCATCATTCTTCATATTGGGGAATGTTCTCACTGTTCTTTGACAATTTTGCACATCTCTCTTCTATTCACGTGTCCTAATCATTGATGCCAAAAAGATAATTTATCAACAATGGAGTGAGATCTAACTTCTGCCTGAAGATAATCTAAAGTAGAGTTGTCTAGAAGATAACAATGAAAGATCTGATTCCTCTCATTAGAGTTATTTCTTTTTTGCTGAATTCAATGCAAGTTCCTTGGCTGAATTTAACTTTGAAGCAATCACAAAGTTGACTTATGTTTACTTATGTTTATGAGGTTGGACTTCAATCTCTTGACAATGAGAACATCAGTTAATCAAGGAATACTTGACATTTTTTTTCAATTTCCCTTGCCAATTATGTTTCCCTTTTGTCAATTAGCAAAGGTGACATAGTTTGACTCTTCGGGACACATATCAGATAGCAGGATTGCACCACCAGTCATATATCGTGAACTTCCACAATCAAAATGCCAAACTCTTTGTTGAAGATCTGTCAGAGTCATATTTCACATTATTTTTGCAACCCAAACAAGCACGTTTTTTTCTTCTTTTGAGGTTCCTCAGCATCAGATCTCTTCTTCCACCAACACAATCTCTGGAAGTTACCAAGGTTTTTGCAGGAGTATCTCAATCTCTTTAGATAGCTCTTTTTGCGAGTTTTTTTTCACCAGAGGTCCCAGCCAAACTGCGATCAGTATATGCTAATCCACAGGTATTGAACTGCCCTCTGTTGATTAATTGTTCAGAGATGTTTTGAATAGCGGGTCCGATGAACTCAATAGATTTCTCCGAAAGAGTTGGATAATTTAAACTGGGAAAGCCCCATCCATATATCCCAGACCATGAATAGTGTGTTGTCCTTGTCCTAGGAAATCATTAAGTTTTTCTTTTTTTTTTTCTATTAAACTTCCTAATGCGAGACCAAAGATTCTCAAGCTCAATGATAAGTTTGGGAACTGCATCATCTCTCTCTATCTCTCTCTTTGAGAATGTCACTGGATTCAAGAAGCTTATTCTGCAAGAGGGCTGAGTTCTCCTTTTCATTAGCGAGTTCTTTCTCAGGTTTTGAACTCTCTGCCATGATTTTCCACCGTGTGAACATCTCCACATAACATATTTGGAACTCCTTTACTTCAGACTCCTTATCATTTGAATCGCAACCATTGTGATCCTTAAGAGTGGCATTGTTGGACACAAAATCACTCGTGAACTCTTTTTCATAAGAGTTGTCATCACGCCAAATACTTTTCATTGCTCTTTCTTCCTTTTCAGTTAAGAATAGTGTCACACTGAATATCCATCTGGCCAAAGTCTCGACATTCAAAACATTGAACTGCTTTGTGATGTAGTAATTCACTAAGGCCCTTGTTTTTTATTTGAGCACTTCAAAGGGTTTGTTGATCCTTTTTTTTATTTGGTCACTTTCTCTCTCTCTCTCTCTCTCTCTCTGGAACATCATGAGTTCAAAGTAAGAGAAATGCTAGAATCATAAACACAAAGGTCACAAAATACACAACTTTACTATTTGTGCACTTTAACAAGAGAACAAAATGGTTTAAATAATTAAAAAGTAGAAATTTAATACAAATGGCAAGTTTGTATATTTTGTGACCCTTGTATTTATGACTTTCATTTCTCTCAAAACAAATAGTCTAGTAGCACTTGCACTACACTTATTGCTTGGTTTATTTCGTAGCCAATTAATTATAATGAAATTTTTTACAAGTTATAATATGTTCCAATTTTTATTTTCAGGTTAAAGAGTTTGTTATTGTGTGTGCTCTCTGGTTATTTTTGTTTTTTTTAATGTCCGATTCTGGGAATGATTTACTAGAACATAATCTCATTCTCTTTTTTTTCTTTCTCACAGTTGGATGTGGAACTACTTTCAATCAAACGAAACCCGTTTGGGTAAAGAGTTGAAAAAGCATTTTGAGATACTCGTCACTCGGGAGTGTAATGCTATCTATATACGCCCTCACTTTTATTTCCTGACATTATATCTGATTATTGGCTCACAGCAAAAGCTTTAGAGTCATTGAAGGATGACTTGCATTGTGGTGCTCATATCTTTGTACAAAGGAACTCACAATTTGCAATTGTAACTTGTAAGAAACCTTTCAATAATTCCTAGCATATCGCCACTTATTTCTTCGGCTATGCCAAACATGTGTTTGAGAGATGAAACACAGCCAACGGCTGCATTTTGTGGCGGTCGGTTTCTAGTTTTTCTGTAGCTTCTAAGTTACGACCTCCTACTTTTTCAAAATTATCTTTTTTTTTTAAAAATCTCTAGTATTTCTTCCTGAAATATTCTCCTACTATAAAAAGAAATTGGTACAGAAATTTCAAATCACAATAGAAATGAACATCCAAAATCTAAAGTTTCTCGACAGCTATCGTAACAACAACGCTTGTAAATAGCTTATCCAAACACGCACAAACTGAAAAAGAAAGGAAAAAACATTCTGAAATTGTAAATTATGGTTGTTTTTGAAAGCTGACTGAACACACGTAGTGAAAAAGAAAGGAAACCCTATTCCACACTATGCCCCTACAGCTGGATGCAGCTCTTGTTGGGTTCAGGCCATATAAGTTTGCCCCATCAAACACCAAAAGGTGATTGAGCAATCAGTTAATTAGGTAATGCTCACCGGTACAGTTCGAGACAATGGTACTCTTTAAGCCCTTCTGGTAGTCTTGGTGGACAAAAAGTTGCATGTAAACTTCATCATTTCACTCAGGTCAAGATGTCTCCAGTGTTTCCTGCTTCACAATTCAAGGCCTATAAGCTCAAGCTTCCTCTTCAAGCTAAGGTTCACCAAATGTCTCATGTAAAGTAGGGTCATATAAATGTAGCTTAAGAATTTCTAGAGGAGATCTACTTGCAGCATTATACATTCCAACTGGTTTTGTAGAAAATAATAAGAGGGAAAATATTCTGTATATTCGATTGTTCTGTTTAGTTACAAGGGGTTTCTCCTTTATTTATAGGAGAGGATGATTCCAAAATAGACAAGGAATACAAATCCTACAAGGAAACAAATCATAATCAAACTAGGAAACAAATAAATCAAGATCAGTCCTAATTAGAATGGGATTCGGTCATCAAAGGATTTGGACTTCTCAAGTTCGGATTTCTCGGAATTCGGACCTCTCGGAATTCGGATCTCTCGGAATCCGGATTCCTCGTAAGTCGGACTTCTCCGGATCCGGACTTCTCAGTTCCAATAGGTTTCAAGACATTGACCCCAATAACCATCCTCAACCAGAACCTATTCTTTCAAAAAAAACTAAAGAAGAAAGGCCAACTGACAGAAGTACTGTTCTAGTTTAGAGTTCAAGCTTTGAGGACAGAGTTGTGGCTAAGGGGGAAGGAATGATGTGGGACTATTAGCTTTACTAGTTTCCTATATTTTGTATTCTGTTATTTCATACCTCTAAAGCATGCGTGATGATGTGGGCTCCTATTAATACTAGCTAAATAGACAATTCAGTATTTTACCCAATTATATATGTCTCTCACATCTCACCTTTTCTCTCGTTTATGTTACTTGCCTCGAGACTCTCTTTCTCTTTATGAGTAGTCTACACGCACCGTAACAAATACTCCCCTTGTGCCATACAAGACTTTGTCAATGCACTAACAAATAGTCTTTCATAACTAAAGAGTTTTAATATAATCCTCTATTTCAAATTATTTTCTAAGTGTTATTGTATAGAGAACTATTTCATATATTTGATTGACCCTTCATTAACCATCCCACCAAACTTAATACTCCCTCTGTCCCATTTTAAATTGCATGTTTGCCTTTTTTCTCTGTCCCAAAATAAGTTGTCTGTTACTTGTTATCGTAAACTTTTAAGAGTAAAATACCTAAACTACCTCTAAAATAAGTCACTCTTCTCCATCTTATCTTCTCATTCATCGTCACCCTTCCTAAAAAGTAATGGCAATTTCGGAAAATCAACTCTATTTTTTTTCTTCCTTAAATATGCCCAAAAGTTAAAACAAGTGATTTAAAATGGGACGGACGGAGTAGTATTTGGCAAACCTTACAACTCGAGAATTGAACTTGATTTCATAAGCCTCTTATCTTTCTACCAATGACTTGATTTCACAAGTCATGAGATTCCATACACCAAACATTTGGTTTCACAAATAATTAAGATTTCTACCCAAACCACTTGGTGAAGTCTCAACACCAACATATAACACTCTTTCACAAGGAAAGAAAACAAAGGACAACAAAGTATGAACTCTCAATGAATAGATTGATGTGATACAATGAAGATACAATAGGATACAGTAATATCAACTACCGAATGCTCATACAACGAGTATAGAACTCAAGCATACAAAGATTATGATCAACAACGATCATACGCTTAGGTACATGAAGTGTTTATCATGATCAAAGCTCTCAATGTACTCGAAAAATTGTCTTTATATCATCTCTGTATGTTGGGGGATGATAGGAGGAGTAGTGAGGCTTCAAAATGATTGAAAATAAAGTTTAGGGAAGTTACAACTACTTAGTAATCCATTAGTCGAAGCTGGTAATGGACTACTAGAGACTTTCAACCCTTAAAACCTAATTTAACAATTGAACTTATCGATTAGCTCGAACCTAGGTCACATTCTGCAAATTCGAGTGCAGTGGGAGTGCGGCATTGAGACAGCGAATGCGTCACAACTCACAATTGAAAAAAACATGAGTGCGGATACGACTTAGTTTGCCCCTTGTAAAAAAGATTAAAGTTATTTATATGACATGTTATATTATATTTTTAATATATCAACCCTATTTTTCAATAAGAAAAATGGTGTCACGTTCAAACACCTACTATTATACTAAAAAACTATGTACAACACGTTTCGTTCCATTTGATTCTCTAATTTAGATTGTCAAATGATTTTATCTTTCTTTATATATTTTCATGTATCATATGATAAAATAATACATCTATGTCATATTTTGATTTTATAAATCTTGTCTTCAGTTTTTAATTATATAAATTTTACTCTCTCAGTTCGGAATTGAATTGCTCGTTTCAGTTTACGATACTAGACCAACTATTTTTTTTCAATTCAATTTATTTAATTGAATATGCAAAATTCAAAGTTTTGTTCAAAACAAGTGAATACTATTTCATCCGGAGTATTATAAAATGAGTAGTGAAAGTTGAGCAAACTAGCTTGTTTCATAGGATCAAGCAAGTTAATGACATTTTTTTGGATAACATATTAATATAATATTGAACCCATGTGCCAAAGTGCAAAATAAGACATGGGTCTCCGAAGAAATCAAGCATCTAAAACAACACCGCAAATCAAAAGTGGATCATGCATGATGAGAACAACTTATACAGAATACGATAAATTACAATTTATCTGATTCACCGGTACTACCAAAAAAGTCTCATACTTAAGTTTCTGTTGTTCATCATAAAAATAATCGAGGAAACAGCAATGATCAAAGCAGGCTGCATAACCTAGCTCACCCAATAAAATAAACGTTTGCCACAAATGCCAAATACAGAGCCCTACGCAATACAATACCGCACCCATGGAGCTTGCGGCTCCAAGTTTCAACCAAATAAAATGCACCAAAGAGGTCATGTATGCTAATAGGACCAAAATGTCAATAACACTAAGCATGAAACTGTGCCTTAAAAGAAATTCATATACACCGTGTATATGACTTTCTTTTAAGGCATAGTTTCATGCTTAGTGTTATTGACATTTTGGCCCTATTATCATACATGACCTCTTTGGTGCATTTTATACACGTGCAAGCTTTGTTTTTAGGTCATAAGCCTCATGTAGTAGGATAGGATTGGCTTTCAGCAAAACACTCAGTAATGATTCTAAAAGTTACATCGCAAACAAATTTGTGGCCTTGCCCAAAATTCCCAAACAAAATCAGTGAAATTTCTTGAAGTCGTTACATCACAAACACATATGTCACCTTCCCCTTGAGAGAGACTCGTACAGATCCTCATGAGAGGACTGGAAAAGCTCTATATAACGACTACCTAGCATCATCCTATCCTTTGCTAGTGCTGCCTTTGCATCCTCAGGATTTGCAAACTCAACAAATGCTTCTCCGGTTGGCCTCCCTTCGAGATTATGCGTAATATGAACTGAATCCTCTGATAAAACAAAATCTTTGAAGAAATCAATAATATCATCCCTTTCAGCTGAATAGGGTAGTCCCCTCATTCGCAGAACAGCAGTCATTTCAGTTAGGTCCTCCCCTTCTGTTGTTTTCTGCAATACTCTGGTTTCAGAACAAGTAGAGTTAAATGACACTCCATTTCAAATGGGGCATCCACACAAGCTATAAGTAATGAGTCATTCAAACAAATCTTTACTAAATAGATGCTGTAGTAGTGTAGTTCAAACTTACACTACTCTACTGATGTCTAAAGGACCCATCCAGATCAAAAGTTGTTCCTTTGTGAAGACATTTTTGGGACATTTATTACATGTAACAAAAAGATTTGAATAACTTTCCAAGTACACAATTTCCCAGCACTATACAGAAGAAAGAACATGATGGGCAGGTTTACTTAAAGTAGATGCCATATAATCATTGTCCCGTTTAGTTTTTTTTGACCAATTGTCCCGTTTAGTTATTTTATGCTTTATTTATAACTTAATTTTAAAATATATCCTTCCAGAAATCGTATTTCTTCCTAAAATGAGAACACCAGCTCATCATCTCTACTGAAAAGAATACAAAATGCATGCTAATGATACCATGAAAAGAATATACGGAGCATAGTATTATCTATGATAACTCTTGAAATCCGATTTATTCGTTATATATATTAATAGCCCTATTCAAATTTTAACTGTATATAATACATAGTTCTACTCGCACATTTAACAAAACAAGAAAAGAAAATAAGGTAGTGATTGGGAGCTAGCATTTCAATTTCAAAATCTGAACTCTTGAATTTCAAATGACAAGGTGAGATGTATGGATTTCATAATGAGCTTGGTTATGAATGAGAGAAATTTGACTTAAATCCATATTCAAATTTTTTAAGTTTCCCAAACATGGAATTTAAACCAAATCCGGGTTTGAAATCCAAATCCAAGTTTTATTGATTTGTTGATTATAAATGAGAGCACAGTAAGGAATTTATTGATTATATATGAGAGCACAGTAAGGAAATGAGAGCACGATAATCCAATTTAAACCAAATCTGGATTTGCCAAACATAACATAAAGGAATTTATTGATTATAAATGAGAGCACAGTAAGTATGATTGAAACGTAATCTTATGCAGATAACCAAGTGTTAGTTTTTATACAAAGGAATTGCCATAAGGCATGTTTGGATTTCTCAATATTTGGTTGACTCTGAAATACTGTGTGAAATGAAAATACCACAATTGGACTAATGTTCTATGATAATGTCACTCTTCTTCTCACCCATCACCCATTTTCTTCTTCATACATTATCAACGCTTCTCTCCATCATCCATGGAGCCTACCGCCATCCCACTACTTTGTCGTCATGGGAAATGATTGATTACGGGCACTTTTCTTTATCTTTTTTATCTTAAAATCTAGGGTTAATGGTAATATACTTATATACTAACATCAAACTTTTTCTTCTTTGTACTGAAAAATCGGGATCTTCCTCTTCTAGAAAATGTAAAACCATCATATCATTATTCTTGTACCTGAATCTGGTATTTTCTTACATTGGGAATGCGGAGACAGAGGCTAACAACATCGAGGACAAGTTTGGGCATAATCCTACCAAAGTTGAGATGAGGCTAATGCGTAATTAAATTTACATCTTGCAAATGACGAGCAATTTCTGAAACAAAGATGTGGAATTAGGTGGTTGGTAGAGTGGGACTTCAGAAAAACAGCTTATTTCCATCAGATTGTTACATGTATCAGGGGAGAAATCAAGATATATGAGGTCATGAAAAGTTAAAAAAATCAGATAAGTGAGCCTAACTCTGGAATACTTCTCTTGCATATTCTCTGAGACAGTCCCATAGATGATATAAAGGTTACTGGGCTTCCAGGTAATATCCCATCTTTGATTACTGAGCAAGTGGTTAATGATTTCATCAAATCCGGGATGGACAGGAGGATAGGAGGTGACTTTTTTAGGGAAGATCTGATGTAGCTTGTCCTCTATTTCTTTCATGGACCGATTGATAAATTCTGTCGATTGGAATGATTACAGGTCCATTACTTTGTGTTATATATCTACTACGATCATGTGTTATGTATCTAGTACAATTATAACCAAACTAGTGAGACAGGCTGCTATTTTGCTATGTTGGAAAGTGGATTACTGTCAATGGCAGGGAGAATGGTTTTTTTAACCACGTCCATGACTTCATGCCTTTGTCCTTGTTGCAAGTTTTTGATTCCCCTAAACGCACAGTATGCACTATCAAAACCCTAGAAAATATGTTCAATAAATTCCTATATGGTGACATGAAGTATGAGAAGAAAATCCATTGATCATCTTGAGGTGAATAGTATGGTGAGGGTGGAGAGGATTATAGAACCACTAGTGGCTTTTCAAATGGTTATAGTGAAAGTTCAAAAAACAAGTCTTTTGGGACTAGTGTGATGATTTGTGATCAAAGCAAAGTATTGTACGAATAAACACCAGTACACCACTAATACTGTGAGGCTTCAACTCATGTGACATGCAAAATTTTGAATCACAAAAATCCTTTTACGAGTTGTTGATGTGTGATGCTTCAACTCGATATGATTTGAAACTGGTAGGCTTGTCATGAAGGATTGTATATAATTCTACAAACACTGAAAGGTAGATGTCTCTCAGGTTGCATTTTTAGGAAGCATCACTGATAAAATGTAAAACCATCATCCACGGAATCTCATGGGGACTACATGTGGGGTGAAGAAGGGCTTAGGTCATCCATGGCTTGTAATTGGGAAGAACAACACTCTAAGGATATTTACAATCAAAGCACTCAACTTCATGTCTCAACAAAAAAACAGTAATAGAGAGTAACCGGGAAGAAAAGGATAAATCATGTGTCCTCTAGAACATATTGATCTTTCCTATTTATAGAGGAACTTAGGGATATGAGCGCATAGGGTAGGTGGTTGGCAGCTTGAACCGTCCAAATTTACTGAGCTAAAATGCTTAACAATTCATGCATCTATTCCACTTGAGATGGAAAATTAATTTAGGGAACATAACTATTAGTTGCAAAGTACTCATTTAATTTATTAAGAGGAGCAATTATCCTGGGAAACAAACTAACCAGGGGGGAAAATAGTCATTTTTCTTACTTTCCCCCACACCAATGAAATGGAAGGATATTCTAAAAATGAGTTATTTTTTTAGTTTCGAAACAGGACCCTTACACTATGTTTGGTTCAAGGAATTTGAAAGGGAAAAGAAAAGAAAATGAAGTGGAAAACCATTTTTCTTGTTTGGTTAGAGGGGAAAAGAAAGGAAAAGTGGAAGGAAAAGAAAATGAGGAGGCAAAATGTACCAAGTGGAGGGAAAATCAAATTCCTTCCATTTTGGTGAGGAAAATGAGAGAAAACCATTTTCTTTTCTTTTCCTTCCAAAATCCTTGAGCCAAACATAGTGTTAGTGTAAGAGCCTAAGAAGAAATTGGGGTGGGGGGAGGGGGTGGGGAAGCATAAAACAAAACTGACTAGCAATTAATAAGCAGAGGAAAATTAGCAGTTTTTCTTATCTTTTTTAGATAACTGTGAAAAGAAGAAAGTAATCACCTGCCCCTTGCAACTGTTTCTTCCAACTCTTCACGAGATGAAGGAAAAAGCTCAATATAGCGACTCCCTATTGTCATCCTATCCTTGGCCATTGCAGCCCTTGAATCTTCTGCATTTGCAAACTCCACAAATGCTTCACCGGTTGGCTTTCCCTCTGAATTAGCAAGTATAACAATTGAGTCCTGTAGAAGTGAAAAATTCTTGAAGAAGTCAATAATATCTTCCTTGCAAGCTGAGAATGGCATTCCCCTCATCCGTAAGACTCCAGTATGTTCTGCTAAATCTTCAGCAGATCTAGCCCTTGGAATATATTCACTGCTTGCATCAGATACTTCATTAGCTATAGCTCTATAGTATTCCTGCTTGCTGCTTCTGAAAACTTCAACATATCTTCGCCCAATGTTTTTCTTGTTCCTTGAAAGAGCAAAATCAACTTGAAGGGGGTATCCAAGAACACAATAAGCTTCCCCGGTAAACCTTTTACCCTTGTGAACCAGAAGCACATCCACTACATCCAAACCGTGCATGAAATCTGCTATCTCACCCTCTGTGCAACCAAATGGGAGGCCTCGAAGTCGGACAATAGGGAGAGGTGGAGGAGGCTGGCCAATATAAGGGTATTCAAGAGCAGGGGGAGGCGGAGCTGGATTGTACATATAACTTGAACCCAATGGAATTGAGTAATAAGAAGAACTTTGATCCATAATACGCTGCCTTTTCAGACCCATTTCCCTGGAATCACCACCATCCATATATCCTCTGCATATATCAATCATAAAGAACAAACTTTTATGTCATTTCATGCAGTAACCTTCTGATAACAAAAGAGTATGATCTTTCTACAATTACACAGCACTAGAGGAATAAGCATGCCTCTCTGTACCATAAGGCAAAGAAAAATTCGCAAGCCCACTCATATATAATAGGGCTCTCATTTTCAAGGTTACAATCAAAACCCAACAACAGTATAGGTATCAATGAAAATATGTTTATGTTCTTGGCAGCACTTATATTATTTTCCTACTCAGGTAATGTAAAACAAAAATAAATCGAACATGCTGGAAATAGTTAATGAAGCAACTACGTATTCCATAGACGAGTAAAGACATCATTTAAAAAACTGCTAAGGTTATGAAAGCAGTACCTCGATCGGGGAGAATTACGGCTCAAAACAAAAAACTTTTGGCATTAAACAAATATCAGGAAAAAAATAAACAGTCGTGGTTCATACTAATACCGGATGGAGCCATTTAAAATGATCAAAATGGTAGAATCGAAGAGATACCCAATTCCAAAAGAATGACATTAAAAAAACGAAAGCATAAAGAAAGATGTGAGAAAGGATACTAGGAAGAAAATGAACGAGCAAGAGCGCCATAGTTCCTACCCTCTATAATACATTTTTTTCAGCTATAGTAATAGTGTTTCACGCTGCATAAATTGATCGCCAGTCCGCGTCCCCCGTTTGCTTTGCTTCTTGAGATGCAGATTTCTTCTTTCCAGTCCGTATGCGCGGTTTCTAGGGTTCGTCCTCCGTTCTCGTGTTTGACTGTTGGGTGCTTCAGTCTTCAGTAGGGTTGAACCGCACAAAATCTGGTTCTCAAATGGAGGGTGCCAGGGTGGTTGTTAACTTGTTAAGTTATGCCAATGGGTTATGCTAGGTTTAAATAATTAAATCCACCATATAATAGTGTGTTACAAAAAACACCAAGGTTCCCATGACATTGGGAACCAATGTCATGGGATGACCCGGGACGCTCTAGTGCTTCGTTCGTAAAATTGACGGTTCCTAATCCTCCTAACTCCCCCGGTAAACCCTCCACCCCGCCCCGACCCGAACGCACCCCCCCACTCCCTTCAATTGCACCCCACAAGTTGATTTTGACTTTGGAGTCAAATTTTGACTCCAAAGTCAAAATCAACTTGTGGGATGCAATTGAAGGGGGTGGGATGTGTTCGGGTCGGGGTGGGGGGTTTACCGGGGGGATTAGGAGGGGTAGAAACCGTCAATTTTACGAACGGGGCACCGGAGCACCCCCGGGTCATCCCATGACATTGGTTCCCAATGTCATGGGAACAAAAAATCAACTTGAATAATATCAAAATAAATTTGTATACCAAAATAGAAGTTCGTACTATAATAATATGGTACTGTATATGAATATTTCACAATACCTATTGATAATGTATATGATCATGATTCGCACTATAAATATATTTAACTTCTATTTCGAGAATAAAAACATAAAACTCTTATTTTGATATATTTCTATTGTTTTTCCTATTTTAGTCTTTTTCCCGTGTTACAAACAAACATTCAACAACTGTATGTATGCAGGTAACACACTTTGTATAGTCATGTACAAGTGGTGTAAACTAAAGTTGTCTACACTTTGACAATCAGATGGATTTCTGTACAGATTTATTCAATTAGAATATCTTTTGGATACATATTAGAATCATTTCGGTTCCATTTGATTTCGTTTTGAATTTAATTCAACTTTATTCATATTTGGATTTGGGTTTCACATATATTTCAGCTCGAATTTATTTTTTTATCAGATATATTTTCACTCGAATATATTTTAGATATATTTTATTTCATATTAAAATTTACATTTATCAATATATCATAACTATATCATGTTATGTTATTTTATCTTTTTTCTAAGTATATTTCCGTGTGAGGTTTGTTTCCTTCTTATTCACTTTATTTCCCGTCTTTTCAACTTTTTTAGCCCAATATTTTGAATTATAAAATTTTTCTTCTTTATTTCGTTTTTCAATCCCACTTTTCTATCTTCTCCTTAGAGCATCACTAATGTTGGGGATGTACAAAATCCGGGTTGGACTGGAAAACCGGACTGGACTAGAAAAATCTGTTCCGGGCTAGACCTGTAAAATTTTGGACCGGTCTCCATTCTAAATATTAAGGGCCGGTATAAATTTGATCCATTGCGATCTAAGACCAGATAGTTTCCAGGTAAGTTTTTTATTCTGGACCGGTCTTCATTCTAAATATTAAAGAATATCGGTGAGGTTATTGTCCTAGAGGAGTGCATCCATAGAAAATGTCGATAAAGAATTGGGGGAGGTTATTGCTCAAGAGGAGGATCTAAAACCTAAGACCAACTCTGAACCAATCAATCATAAGGTCCCGGTTCTAGAAGATTTACCCAGTTCAACACCATCAAAGAAATCGAGAGCATAACAACTCTCGCTAGAGCTACTGTGGTGATGTTACCTGAACCCCTTCCTAGCCAAACCAGCAAAGTCGTGCATGAGGTGGAACCAACTGAGGGACCTGACTCAGAACCACCTACGCTCACTCAAGCCAAAGAAGGATGAGGAGGTTTTGCCAATGGCAATAAACTTCCCTCTTCTTAATCGTGTTGGAGACACACCTCTAGAGGATTCTGTTTTGGAGGAAATAGAGCCCACTACTTACCCCCAAGATTCCACTGTCCAGAGGAGGAATCTATAGACGAGGAAATACTGTGCGTAGAAAGTCCAACTCCGTCTATAGAAACATGTGCAAATAATGATTCCGACCAAACTATCTTTGACTCCCTACTTGACGAGTGTGACAATGTCTACCCGAAGGAGAGTTTGAGCCAAACAAGTTGGGATGATTTTCTGATGAGTGACACTAAAGACTCTTCCATGGGGGTAATTACGGTCGTAAACATTGAACCACAAATGGATAGTCAGCCGATTGAAGATAAAGAAGAAATCAATCTTGTAACCAAGGCTAATGATGTGGATCTGCTGAGGAGACTTCCGCCACCACCCACCTATCTATTGTCTCCTTCTTATATCATGTTGCCACCAAGCCGCAGTGATGAGTTAAGGATCCTGGACCTTGACCGAGTGAAACATCAAACAAGGTGGCATCAGAAGGGAATCAAAAGGGCCAAACTCTATGACTCTCGAATTGGAAAGTCACAGAAAAAATGGGTGAACGTCAAGCTATGGACGTTGAAGAAGCGCTTAACGGGAGGCAACCCGTCATTCATAAAAATATTTAAATAAGTTTTTGAGGTTATGTTTGTCGTACCCGTTTTGGGGGCAAGAGTTATTTTGTTTGTTGACTTCTTTTTGCAGATGGGAAAACTGTAGGACATACCTTACAATGGAGGCAAGGAAGAGGTCTCACTTGGGAAAAACACAAGGTTTCTGAAGCATTCAAGGTTTCAAGGCTTCTTGTTCCAACAGTACTTGTTGGAATGAGCTACTAAGAGGATATTGGCTTCCTTAGTAAATTTTCATTTTCTCACATTCATGCTATTTTGAACATGATTTTGGTGATCTAAAATTGATTTTATATGGAATTCCTGGTTAAGACTCTTTTGAAAAACACAAGTGGGAAAGTTTTCTGTGCTTTTCCCAAAATCTTTTTAAGACTCTTTTGATAACATCGTCGCCTTCAACACAGGACTACCAAAGGGGACGCTTGCTACAAGTTTGTTCCACCATAGAACCAACTCAACCCACCCACCTACATAATCCTTTGCAAAGCTTCAACCTAGTTTAACATGACGGTTGACCATTATATGTGTGTGTGTGCGCGTGCGCGCGTGTGTGTATAGACACACCCAGTACACGAAAGCCAAGGTATTTCCATGTCAACACATGAGATTAATTTTGTCTCTATCTATATGTTGTTTACACGAAAACTGTACATTAGCAACAACACAGGGCAAAGTTTGAATCTTTCAACAACATTTGCGAGTTTAGCTCTTTAGAAACATCCATGGACCTGTTCCGGTTCCTATCCTGTAAATATTTCAAGAATGAATTCAGCTTCTCATTATTTTCACTAAACACATTCTAGGCATTGGCCAGATGGGACGTGTTCTTACCTCCAAAAGCCAGCCATGGCTCTCAGACTCATATATATGGTAAGGGCAATCCATATTCCAACAAACCCAGATGTTGATGAAAGAATGAACAAAAGTATGATGCTGATGATAGCCACTGTAACCTGCAGATTCAGGCAAAGCGTTATTGGTAATAAATCTTTATCACCGGTAACAAGTTGCTACACTCCTCGCCTTATAGTTGCAGCAAAAAAAGTTACAAAATGGGATGGATTGACAGACTTACCATGGAATAGGCAGAATATGCAAAGTCTGATGCACCAAAGTTCACTCCATCAAAAACAAAGGCCAAAGCATTGATTGGTTGAGTTGCTGCAACAAACTGATGTATGCCAAGAAAGGGTAAGAAGTTTCTTAGTGGTAAAAATATGGGAGTGAATTTAGTGCTGTATGTACTATGGCATAATATATTTCTCGAGAATGGAAGAAGAGATACCGGGATGGCAACACCAATAAGAGCGATGACATCAGCGTCTTTTGTAAACAGCCTCGCTCCGAAATGTAAACCAACTCCAAGAAACACAGCGAGGATCAGCCCAAGAGCTATTCCTAGCTGCAGGCATCAAGAATTACTGATATTTCTCCAAAAGAAATGCAAAAAATATCTGAAATATAAGTTGAAGCAAAGCACCTGTAGCACACGGGACGCAGTAGAAGTTGCCTTACTGAACTCGTTCTTTGCGAATGCAGTTGCTAGTATTGCCTGAACAAGTAGAACATGAAAATGCTCAATTATGTTGAACTTCTCACATCAGGTTTTCTTTCTAGTATACAAGTGTAACGTTATATGATCCTTTAATTTTATGTTAGTTAAGTTCAGTTTAACATTGGTCACATATATAATTTGCAGTGAACCACAGCTCAAAGATAATTTGTTTAGTCAGATTATTTATTTATTTAATACATTCTAACCTGTCCTGCAACGGCCAACCCATCAGCTAGAAGAGATGTTGCCAACCAAACCTGCAAGCACACCTGGAATGCAGCCATTTGTGTCGGTCCCAATCGTGCAGCTAACGATGCAGCTAAGGTTACACAGAATGTAACAGCTATCACCCTCATCAATAACAGAAAACCTAAGTTTTCATACATTAAAATGCATATTAAAAAACATAGGGGTTGCAGTAATATATAGAAGTAGAACAATAGATACCATGATCTTCATTTTATAAAACATTGGTAGAAGGCGCATACCATTTTTAAGAAATCGGGCAAATTGCAGGTATTTGAGTCTAGGGGGAATTAAATCAACTTTCTCCGTTAATCTCCAAAAAAGTATGACCGAAATAAGGTACCTGAAACAGATATTCAAGTGAGAAACTATTTTGAAAGTTTCATTGTATCATTCCAATAGGAGAGGTTTGTATCTTTGTTTATGCTCCTTATCGAACTTACTGAGATATGACATGGGAAATTGCTGCACCTCTTACACCTAGCCCAAGAACAAATATGAAAATAGGATCCAAAATTATGTTTGTTAAATCTCCCACCACTGAAAGACAGAGAGCACAAGTTTTTTATTAAAAAAAATAGCAGGTTTCATTTCCCAACATTTTCTTTCCCTAGCATTTTCCGACTTCCAAAAGGACCCACCAGTAGCAAAAAGTGGAGTTTTTGTGTCCTTAAATCCTCGGAAAACCCCCTGCATGGCTAAAGAGAGGAGAACTGCTGGCGCTCCAAGTGACCTCAATGCCAAGTACTGCTGTGCAGGTTTTAACATCAGTGAACCCTATCGACGTTGCAAAAACAAGAATTCAATAAACCAAACCTGCCTACAAAAAAAAAGAAATGAAATACTTATAAAAACATTCCTTTCACTTCCACAACTCAACTTACAGATTTGATACCCATAAAATTCAACACGGGCTTTGCTCCCGCTATTAGCAGTATAGCTTGGATGATGCCAAGGATGCCACCAATGATCATAGCTGATGAGGCTGATGGGATGTGACGCTTTATGCTATTATTAGAAGCTTCTACTTCAAAGCTGTTTGCAATTGGTTCATATACTTGTCCACTATCTTCAGAATCTAATCAGCAAAGCTGAAGTCAGACAAACCAATAGATTTTTCACAGTATTTTGACCTTAAATCATCCCACCGCACATTTATATACAAGAATAGACTTAAACACAATAAACAAAAGTACAAAACAAACACACAAATAAACAACCCATGTGGGAAACTCAACATAAACCATGAAAATATTTTTCATCCCTGTTTGTTTCATGGAAACAAACAGGGCCATAGATAGTAGTCTAAGCAGGACTGCTATGGACAGAAGGTATACCATTTTGAGGTATCAACTTTTTGCATTCACAGCCCGGCGTTGATCCACCAATGTCAAAGCTTTCAGGGTCTTGAGGAACTGAATTGCCCCTTGTAATAGTATCTTCCTCAGCAACAAAAGAGGTAGTGACACTGACAAGGGGGAAGATTGCGATCCTAGAGACTTGGTTGAAGACAGCAATAGAAACTCCCACAGCAGCAAGTTCCACTGAACCTGTGCACCATTTCCAAAACAAGACTTGACATAAACCCACATAATTTACCACTAGGCAAACACACACAACGATTAAAGAAATCAGGCAATAACTGAAGTTGATACCTAATTGGCCTATGAAAGCTGTGTCGACTAGAGAAGCAATAGGATCAGCTGTCAAAGCAAGTGCTGCCGGGACTGCAATCCTTGCTATTTCAACACCCAGCTCATCTAACTTGAAAACTGATCTGTTACACCTTCAAAATTGTTAATAAGATACAAATAAAACTACCTTTACATATGCAAACATCTTTCCTTCATTTTTTTTTTCCTTAAAAAAACAAGTCTGTTTATACCTTCATAATTGTCAAGAAAATATACAGAAAACTGCCTTTTCTTATACACAAGATACGGAGTATATAATTAGTATTAGGTACAGTGATTCAATTTAATCAAGAATTGGGAAAGGGAATAAAAATTCCACCTTGCATCCCTGAAGAAAATAAAAAGAGGGGTTTTCCCATTTTCAGACCATGTAGCTTCCTTCTCTGTCATGCTCAAAGACAGCCACTATGAAACTATCCCTTTCCTGTCTGTCAGTAAACAAAAAGTTGAATTTTAGAAGGAAAGATGCGAAAATCAAAATAGCATCCAAATAGCTCCTGGATGATAAAAATGTTCACCTTAACACAAAATGAAGAAAAGAAAAGTACCCAAACTCTGGATGTTCTTGACAGATATGGAGAACAATCAATTTTCCATTTAAGCATGTGATGTCAGAAGACTAGCTTCCATATCAACAATCAACAAATTCAAGTAGTTTTTAATAAACGTATAATTAAGGCACTTAATTACCCAAGCTTCCACTCTTCGCAGTCCTCAGCTACATGTAGAAAATTCATGTAATCTCGATGGACAGAAATTTATGAGGGTATTTATGTAAACCTTTCAATTGAGGGCCAAATCTAGACCACAAATGACGCCTTTTTTGGTGCGTCCACTTCAATGATTACAAATCATTATTTTTTGTTGATGAACAGTGGCAGCATTGCCAAAATCGCTGAAAGCTGTGGCATAAAACCAAGAGTCGCGAAACGGCTTTACCAAAAATATTCATGAAAGCGATGTAGGTTTGGACAATTTGACAAAGGGCGTTGAAAGAAAGCGTTGCGTTTGGGCGTGGAGATGCTTGTCACGGTTCTAACATGCTGACTACCGCTGGAAGAGAATTTGTGTCCTAGGTCATTTGCTCCACTTTTTTTTTTTACTTATTAGTGTTTTAACCCGTGCCATGCACGGGTGGAACGAAATTTTGTTATATTATATTCTCTCCGTTCCATAAAACCTTTCCGGTTTTGACTTTGGGGAAAAATAAGGAAAGTGTAATTTTGGTTGATTTTCCAATTTTGCCCCTAATGTGATAGGAAAAAGTAAGATGTGATAGTTTGGTTATTAGTGAAAAAGTAAGATGTTATAGGTAGGGTATGAAATAGTAAGGGTAAAAGTGATTTTTTTAATAGAAAGTGGAAGTGTTTTGTGGAATGCAAAAAAAACGAAAGAGGAAGGATTTTGTGGAATAGAAATCATCCTAAATAGGACTAAAACATAGAGAAATGTACAAAAATAGGACTTTCATGTTTTTTCCCTGGAATAGGACTTTGCACTGTTGTAATGTGACTTTGCATTTGGGTAATGTGGCAGTGTACATGTACTAATTACTATATTTTCTTGGTAATGTATATAACCATGTTTGGTAATGTAAGTCCTATTTCGGGAATAAAAACATGGAAGTCCTATTTTGGTATATTTTCAATGTTTTAGTCCTATTTTGGTCTTTCTCCCTTTGTGGAACGGAGGGAGTATAATTTTTTATTAAAGGCAATGTTCTTTTGGATTCTGACTTTTAGAATTCTTTTTTTGTTGTGAGAAAAATAGTTTTTAAAGAATCTAAATCTAATTTTTTCTTGGTTACATAAGTAGTAGGAAATCATGTTTTAGAAAAAATGATTATATTTCCTATAGATGAATGTTCATTTTCTTTGTAATTGTATGAGTCCTCTAATTCTACGAACAAAGCAAAAAACTACTCTCATCTCGCCCCCTTCCTTAAACCTTATAAAACAAAGCTGCATAATAGAGATTTGATACCTATTGTGTGTGAAAATAATATAATAATGTCACTTCTAATTTTGTAAAACTTTTGATCTTATTTTTATGTATTTTTTATTATTTAACTTTACACGAATCATCATATCAATTAAATTAAAACTAATTTTATTCAAACGTCGTAACGAAGAAAATTTGTGGATGAAGAGAGTATTTATTTAAAAAAAATCATACACTAATAAACATTTCCGTAAAATTAATTAAAATTTGGTACTTTAAAACAAATTTTCATTAATAATTCAAGATAAAACAAATTTTTGATATCGCTATATTATTTTGGAAAATTATTTTAAATAATCCCATCTTTTCATCACCCCTTTTCAAAAATAATCTCACTTTTCACTGTCACCGAAAATAATCTTACCTTTCTGCATGTGTGCGAGTTTTGGGCCGCCGTTAAAAACCTAATGGCCACTTAACATGATTTTTTGAAAATACATATTTTTGGAAAATAATTGAAAGGTGGGATTATTTTAGGTAAATTATTTTTAAATTTTTTGACATGCAAAGTTTTTTTTAAGGATAAGAACCAAATTTAGATGTTAAGGATATAGAATAATTGCTCGTATTTTTTTCAACCTAATGACACACAATGAGTCAATGCATTTGCTTCCTTTGGAGTTCAAATATGGGAGAAGTTCTATTCATAATCATGTATATCCTTTATTCTTTATATATATATAGCAGAGTCGGAGCTATAAAAATGTGACATTTGACAGAGCTAAAGCGCGACATGTGGCGAGCTGATGCAGCGACATTTGGCAAAACTAAAGCACGACCATGGGGTTTGAAACAAGGATCTCTTGGTCATTTAATTGAGTTTCTAACCATCCAAGCTAGGGTGCTTTTTGTTACAATCTTACTTAAGCTTTTATAATGTTTCATAATTAAAAAAGGATTGTATAAAAATTTCTTTTTAGTTATAAAAAATATAATCCTTTAATATAATATTTGTTCCACCCGTGCATGGCACGGGTTAAAAGACTAGTGTGAATAAAATAAGAGTACTTTTGTTAAAAAGAAAACAATATTTGAATGGATATGAGTACATCTTATCTAAATATATTTGATTTGATTTGAAAAAAATTGATCTGACTCAAATTAAAGTTAAAATTATTGTAATAGTTTTATTACTCCATATCTTTTAGTTTTTTTGCACCAAAAGTCACAATTTTATTTCATTCACCTTGAATTCTTTTTTATGTAGTATAGTATTCATTGCCTTTTAAGTATTATACCAGTCTCTAGTTGGCATTCTATTCTTCAACATCAGCCAAAAAATAAATTTGTGTTTTGGTACACAAACCCCACTCCAACCCCATTTGGACCAGTAGGGAGGCTCCTTTGGACCCACTAGCCAATTATAACCTTTCTGTACTTCATATTCTGCCTCCATTCTCATTCAGCAAACTCTTCTCTAGTTTTAATCATCTTCTTCCAGTAGTTGCATCAGTTTGGTTTGGGAATGTATCCCCAAAAGTATTCAAATATTGTTGAGATCAAATCAAATCTATACAGATTAATTTAAATTCAATCAGATTAATTCAAATTAGATATCAAAAAATTTAGTTGAGAACTAATCAGATCAGAAAAATAAAAAATGCCTTTACATGTGAGAGGAGACCATCATTAAATAGTAACATAAATCGAGAAGGATCGAAAAAGAAAAGAGACTTAAGGTGAGTTTAATAGATGAGAAAATATTTGCCTGAAAAAAAAAAATTTAAATTTAATTTCTTACATTTGGTTAGGGCTGTAAATGGATAACCAAAAATTCGATTACCATCCGCATCCGTATTCGTTTATACAGAAAATATCCGCATCCGTTAAAAGCGATTATTATATGTATCCGGTTAAGGATATCCAATTGGTAAACGGATACGAATTTGTTAATCATACATCTGATCCGTTTATAATCCACTCCGCATAGACATCTTTTCAAGCAATCGTTTATCTGTATATATGATCTGTTATATATAATTTTACCTACTTTTTATTATTATATTTTGTTTTTTATTGACATCTAAAAGTATAAGACATTTTTATATGCAAAATATATGTGTGGACACAAAATTATGTGTGTATGTTTATTGTGTATATCTTTTTACCATATGGAGTTGTCATAGAATATTACTATGAATTATAAAAAATAAGAAAAAATTATTCCGTAACAAATTACAATTGAATAAATATTATGTTGACTTTAATTTAATTGGAAATTAAAGTATTTTCAATTTAACTTAAAAAATGGAAACAGATATGACTATATCCGATATCCGACCGTTATCTGACGGATGTGGATATGTTAAGAGTATCCCACATCGGAATTTGAAGCCTTGAGTTGAACTAACTAATCGATTGGATTTAATCTTTTAATGTGGCTCAATTCAAGTGTCTTATTACCCAATCCAAATGTCCATACCCCATCCCAAATTCTATCATGGTATCAAAGCAGGTTTTGGCCCACCTCGTGTGTCAAGGTGTCTGATTGCACGTCTGAAAGTCTATACCCAGCTGCTCGTGGTCCTTTAGGTGTTGGCACTAAAAAAAACAAAGTCAAGGGAATGAGAGTTCATTTGCAAGTGGTCAACCGGTTAGATTCAAAATGGCCCGGTTGTCCACCTGAGGGGGAGTGTTAAGAGTATCCCACATCGGAACTTGAAGAGAAAATAACCCGGTATATAAGCCCTTGAGTTGAACTAACTAATCGATTGGATTCAATCTTTTAATGTGGTTCAATTCAAGTGTCTTATTACCCAATCCAGATGTCCATACCCCATCCTAAATTCTATCAGGATACGATTTTGATTTTTAGTATCGGATCTGGTAATGGTACATCCGATCCGATTAATATCCGTTTACACCCTACTTTTGGTGACATAATTTTTTTAAAAATATTTTTACATTGTTTCAAAACTTTTTTTATAAATTAATTTTAAATATTAATAATGGAAAATGATTATTTTGAAAAAGAAATTCTTCCCAAACAAATGCGATAAGAAAAATAATTTTGGGAGGGACCGTGAATTGAAAACGTTGCAGAGTGAAGCACGCAAGAAGTTCAAGCCCTTTGTGCTTGGAAATGAAGAGCAAATGAGCAGTGCTGAAGCTTCATGCCTTTCGCTCTTGACCAACTGCAAGACTCTGAAATGCGTCAAACAATTCCACGCTTACCTTTGCAAGATCGGTCTCGAATCCGACCAATTCATCTCCGCGAAGCTCCTCATTCAGTGCGCTGTAAATATAGCGGACGCACTCGCCTACGCTCGCCGCCTCTTCCACGGCCTCCCGGCCCCAGACGCCTTCATGTACAACACACTCATACGCGGATTTGCCGAGTCGGACTCACCTCAGGATTCCCTCAAGACTTTTGTAAGCATGCTTCGGAGCTCGCAGTCCCCTCCGGATAGCTTCTCTTTCGCTTTCACGCTCAAGGCTGCAGCGAATATGAGGTGTTTTAAGAGTGGGTCTCAGATGCATTGTCAATCCTTCTCTCGTGGCCTCAGTTCCCATCTCTTTGTAGGGACTACCACGATCAGCATGTATGCCGAGTGTGGGCACATTGGATTTGCAAGGAATGTGTTTGACGAAATGTCTGAACCAAATGTTGTTGCCTGGAATGCCATGCTTACTGCTTATTTTCGGGTTGGAGATTTGAGGAGTGTTGATGGAATGTTCTGTTTGATGCCTTCAAGGGACTTGACTTCTTGGAATTTGATGCTTGCTGGGTATTCCAGAGCAGGAGAAATGGATTATGCCCAGAAGATCTTCGACCAAATGCCAACAAGGGACATTGTTTCTTGGAGCACTATGATCCATGGGTTTGCGTGTAATGGGTATTTTGATGAGGCATTATGGTGTTTTAGGGAGTTGAGGAGGGAAGGAACTGCTCCCAATGAGGTGAGCCTGACAGGGGTTCTGTCTGCATGTGCTCAATCTGGGGAGTTCGAATCTGCAAAATCCCTCCATGGATTTGTAGAGAAAGTTGGGATGGCGTGGATTATCTCGGTGAATAATGCACTTTTGGATTGTTATGCGAGGTCTGGGAACCTGGGTATTGCTCGCTTAGTCTTTGAAAGGATTCCAGGGAAGAAGAGTATCATTTCTTGGACTTGTATGATTACTGGGCTAGTAATGCAAGGCTATGGTGACGAGGCAATGCAACTTTTTCGCGATATGGAATCTTCTGGAAATAGTCCGAATCGGGCAGGATTTACTTCAATTCTTTGTGCATGTAGCCATTCTGGTTTACTCAAAGAAGGACAACATATTTACGATACAATGGCAAGAGTATATGGCATCGAGCCCGATATCGAGCATTATGGTTGTATGGTTGATCTTTACAGTAGGGCGGGACAACTGAAAATGGCATATGATTTTGTCATACAAATGCCTATCCCCCCAAACGCAATCATTTGGCGGACTCTTTTGGGTGCTTGCAGCTCCTATGGTGAAGTTCAATTAGCTGAGCTTGTGAATGAAAGGCTCTTGGAGATGGATCCCAACAACTCTAGTGATCATGTTTTATTATCAAATGTTTATGCAGCTGCTGGGGAATGGCAGGGTGCTGCAACAGTAAGGAGATCAATGAGCAACCAAAAAATGATGAAAACCCCGGGTCTAAGCATAGTTTGAACATACATTTTGTACTTAAGGTTATAAGAGACACGTGATGCTTCTGTGTGGAGGACACGAACAGAAAGTTTTTCCTTTCCTCACTAAGGGCCTGTTTGGGAAAGGCATTTTGGGTTGGGAACGCTAAACCTTGTTAACTGGGCGTTTGCTTTGCATTAAAAGGGGAGCTGCGTTTTTTATTATCTCCTTCGCCTATTTTTTCGCGCAGCTTAACGCAAGACGCTCCCTAGGACCAGCATTCTAAGAAGAAAGTTGGCATTTTGTAGAAATTTTCGAAGGTGATACATCAAAGAAATAAGCTGATACATCAAAGAGGTTGATGGTGTCTAGAAGGCTAGAAATAAGCTGATACATCAAAGAGGTTGATTACTATATTGAAGATATGTGTTCTTGGCTTAAATGTCAAGTTAGTACCTATATCACGTATAGGATTACTAGAAAGTCTCATACTCCATCCGTTCCCAATTTGATTGCAATTTTTTTTTCTCTTATCTCAATAACTTTTGATAAAATAAAATATTCTTGTCACCTCTTGTTTTGTAGAACTTTTGACGTAGTTTTTTAATATGTAATTTTTATTTTTTATCGATATACCAATTTATAAATAAAATGATTTTAAAAGTGAGATATTTCTCCTCGTAAACCCCAATTTGATTACAAATTGGGGACGGAGGGAGTATGTAGTTTGCAGGCAGTGTTTGTAGACTGTGTTGGAGCGTGAACTGATGTACTCCGTATTAATCTCCTTTTGGTTTCAATATATGCACTTTTGGTTTAAAAAAACACTGATAGATAAATAAAGCATTCAAGCTAGCTCAGTACTTCACACAGATTCAAGAATTGTTCTTTGATTTATTTCTTTCCTTTTCCCTCCTCTCTAGTAGTCATGGGAGAGGCACCAATGAATCAGAAATGATTGATGTTTTCTCCAATCCCCTAAATAATATAAGCCTCAAAAGGGGTTAAGTTCGATGTTTTTCCGTTAATTTTCTAACACTTACTATTCACCGTTTGTTTCTCTTTCTAATTAAGCAGCATATCTCCGTCTCTCACTACTTCTCACGAATGATGAATGCCATTGGCCATTCTCTCCGCCTACCGCCCCACGATGTGAGCTTCTTCACTGCTGAGCTCTCCCATCCTTTTTCTCCTTCACTTTGGTATTCGGATACGACTTTCTTCCTTCACTCTGCAGGTATTTCGCTGTTTCTTTATAGATCTTCATAACTCCGCATATTCTTCTTTAATTTCAATTTTTGATCCTTCAAATTTACAGCTACTTCAAATTGCATCACTAGATTTCAAGGGTTCGATCTATTCTCTGTTGCCCATCTGATTGACAAGTAGAATTTTAAAACTGTTTTGGCATCTTTATTTGTAAATTTGTTCTGACTCTTGAGTTCATTGATAGTGAAATGCACAGTGACCGTACTCTTTGGCAAAAAGAGATTTTTACCATTCGACCATATCCACATTTTTGGTTATTTTATAGTAGCTACGATATCTTCCCGGCTCCTACTTTAGTTAAGTACCGGACTCAATATTATTGTTATAGAATAATGCCAAATTTTTTAATTCCGTAAATTTGGTTTCTTAGAATTTTTTGAAGGAAAACTTTTATTTTTTAGTTTTAGACGAAGAGAGTCAAGAGATAAGAGAATTAAGTATAGCCACCACAAATAACAATCCAATCCATAATGTTGTCCTAGAAAAAAGACATTTTTTTACTTGACCAGCCCTCAGGCAAAGCAAATACAACAGGTACACCAATCAATAAGATAAATGAAGTAACAATTAATACAAAAGCAACCAGTTGGAAAGCAAGAGCCATAGGTTTCATTATCCATTCTACCACGAAGTAAGCTATACCATTTGATCTCCCTAATCGGAGAAAAAGAATCAACCACATCATTCCAACTTCAAGAGAATGACTGCTAATAATTTCTTTGAAAAGTAGCTAATGGCGAGATGGCTGAGCGATTCATAGCCCCGGTTTTGAAAACCAGTATAGCTTAAAGAACTATCGAGGGTTTGAATCCCTCTCTCTCCTTATGGTTGATCATTGAATAGACATGGTTCGTTGAAGAGCATTCGACCTGATCTTACCTGCATATAAAGGTATAAAGGATAACTGGGAAGACGAAGCGAGAGAGTGAAAGAGCATCGGTTATTTGATAGGAAGTCTATCTTTTCGGGAAGCAGGCGCTATGAAAGGAGATGGGATGTTATAGAGAATATAGGAAGCTTATGTGCAGGTAAGTGAAATACCTGGTTGTCGAGTCATTCAGCAAATGTATGATTCCTAGAAGACGACTGGATACTCCTATAGTCCTATCCCAAAGGCTTCCGCAAAGATGAACCCAATCCCGATTCTGCTGCGTAGGATTCTTCCATGGGGTGGATTTATGTTTGAATCGTATCGTATGAAAGTATAAAATGTAAAATCGCTTTTATGATGGAAATAAAAGTTTAGTTTCAACTTTTGGCTACGTCGGATAGCCAAACCATAAAAAAAGAAATTATATATTGAATTTTATAGATAGTCCAACTTGAATAATTTGATTTCGTATATGTTCTCAATTGAGAGGGGTCATAGAAAGAACTGGTTTGAAATTCCGATCAATTCCTTTCTCAAATCCAGCTGTTGCCGCCCGAGCATGTCCCACGTGCCACAAATGACCAACAAAAAGAAAAATCAGGACAAAAATGTGAGGTTGCCAACCAACTTCTTGGAGAGACATAATTGACTGTATTTATTTCAGTAGCCACGTCTCCGACAGAATTTAAAGAACCTAAAGGGGCATGAGTCATATATTCTGTGGTATGCCGTTCTTGCCAAGGTTGTATATCTTTTTTAACCAAATCAGTTCTAACCCATTTGGTCCCCTTAGAGGCTCTAACCACGGAGCACGCAGATCCCAAAAGCGCATAGTTTTTCCGCCAAAAATGACTTCGTCAGTTGGGGGACGCATTAGATATTTACCTAAATCTGTAGGACCTTGAGCGGCCCCCATGTTCGCTCCAAGACGTTGGTCTCTAACTAAAAAGGTAAAGGCTTGAGCTTGAGAAGCTTTTGATCCCGTGGGTCCGTAAAACTCACTAGGATAAGTACAACGAGTACTCAGCAAGTACTCAACGTTGGAGCGAGTACTCAACGAGTACTCAACAGAGTCAACACTCCAAGCTTCAGCGAGTACTCAATGCAAGAATAGACACATACAAATTCATCATGGGAAAAAATTCATCATGGTGAAAGGCATATTTCTCTTCTTCCGATTCTTCCTAGCGACTCTATATGCTCTTTTGACCTCATTGGTTATGATTTACCACTGCTCTCTTCTTTTTAGTGTGTTTACTAATTTATGAACACTTGACCTTCACGACTTTTCCCAAAACTTACGGTTTTCTTTAGAGTATACATTTCATTTTAATTTCCAAAGCAGAAACTATTTTGATTTCTTCGAGCCAGGTTAACCTGCAAACTAGTTTTTTTAAAGAACATTCAAATCTTATCTACATGTTCTTTAACGTACACCAAACCAATCCAGGAAAGTAGAAACACAGGGCCAAACCACTAAAGTCTTGTGATCTGCAACTCCACGCTCCTGTTCTGTTGAGTACTATCGTGAAGCTCTACTTGCTTGAACTGATATGCCCCTTCTCCAAAATGTTTTCAACCAAAGGAAAGGATTAAAAGTTTGTTGAAAAGAATGGACTAAAAATTTTCTGTGAAGTGGATACTACTTTAACTACACTTTATAAAGGGCAATTTCACCTTGAAGTATCCATTTATGCTCTTCAAACACACCTTAATGGCCCAACTTGTTCACTTTATCAACACAACATCCCTCATTTTGAATCTGAATTTTCTCAAAATCAGCCCCTTATCCAAAGTGATTTGAACCAAAGGATTTAAAAAGTATCCATCTCCAAAGGATTAAAAGATTATCCATTCATGCTCAAACTAACATCACTTTGAGACCCTTTATGAAAGTAAGTGTGAAAAAAAATTAAACACAAGAACAAAAGTTTTAAAATCAGTAGAAGGCCTCTTTTTCCTTGCTTTTATTTTATGCCTAAAAGCCTTCATATACTCTTACCTATTTTAAACTCTCTGTTTCTTTGCTTTCCATTCTACGTATCACCAAGCACTCAAAAAAATTCCTAAACCTGAAAACAGAACACACAAAAAGCTCAAAATGCCTAAAATAAAGACCAATCTCAGACTTATTTTTTAAAGAGAAAAAAACATTTTCCAATTACATCATTACCTACTTCCATTAATCTTCCACGCCCAATTGATAATGTTCCCCTCATGCAGGTGCAAACCCATCACTTTGACAATGTGGCACAAATTCACAAGCGTTCAGGGCAGCAAAATTGAAAAGGCACTCGAATCAGATAACAATCCAACAATACTCGCAATGAGGTTACTGGCAACTTCATTCCTAAACATGTCATTCGTTATGTAAGTAAATACTCCTTGTAATTACATGATTCACATCTCATTCTCTATTACATACACAAATAAATAGGACTGTCATTGACATCACGACACGATTCATCAATCAAAGTGGACGCAATCATATCCCTTTCATCATATTTAGAAGAATGGTAATCATATTTCCCTCATCTTACCACTTATTAGTTATTACTTTTTTTAGTACTTTTATAAACTAACAAATGCCATCCAGGGAATGTTCAAATACTGTCGCAATAGAGCATGCCCTGGAAACAAAACAATTTCAAGATCCTTTATCTCTTTTTGTAAGTCCAGAAGACATTCAAGCATCTCGGAACTCACAGAGACAGAAATCAGGTTCTATATACATTTCTTCAATTGTCATATGAACCTACAATGTATAATACCTAAAATGTACATATACAAACATATAAAACAAACTCACAGGAACACATGTACTGGGTTGAAGGTGAAATACAAGTCCTAGAAAATGCATCGATTACATTGTAAATAGGATGCAGCAGCTGCAATCGGAAAGTGCACTTCAGAGAAGGCATTAGCTTTGAATGCATGCAATGTGGGGACAAAGAAGCAAGAAATACAAAGAGGTAAACATTCTAATTCTGTATTATTCAAAAGCAATACTATTCTGTAATCTTTAATCTCACTTTATATAAGCACCGGATAACTACAATTCTGTAAACTCTCAAATTAATACCCTTCTACATTTTTTATATTACTTTATGTAAACACTTTCTTGCTGCAAAACTTGCCAGATTCCGACTACTAGTTGAAATGAATGACGACAGAGGTGATGTACAACTCACCCTTTTCACCAACGAGCTCCAAAAAATACTAAAGACACTGGAATGGAATATGTCGCTGGAGACAATCAATTGTGGGAATCTGAACAAGGCCCTTCAATCGCTCACCGTCATTGTTGTGATCAAACCAACTTCAAGAACTTACCAAACACAAACAACAAAGATGTACTCACTACTAAGCCTCTACAACCTCTCTCAAAAGCTAAAAGCACTCCAACTTTAAAATGAAAGCTCAAGGTTGAAGAAGACAACCACAAAAAAAAGCCTTAAAGAATGTTCCAACACCTTGGAAACTTCCTACCCTTCTTGTAAAATACATGTATCATGACAGAGTAGGAATCCTGATGCAATAAGCACTTTAAAATTTCTAGGTTTGCTACATGTAAAAAAACCTAATCAACTAAGAGATCAGTTTAGAACTTATAGGTTTGCTACATATCAGAAATGAAGTGCAGTGGAACACTTCATGTTTTGTAAAACAATCCCTATGCTTCTCATAAGATACTATGCCTATGTTATATTACAAAATTTTACTAAACTATCCAAAAAGTTTGGGCACAAACACACAAAGTATTATAGTGTGTCCCATGCTAAGTGCCCAAAATATTAGAGTAATTTACGAATTATGAATTGATTAAAAAACTATTCTGACATTTGAATCATTTTTTATTAACCATCTGTGAGCATTCAAGTGATTTGAATCTGTGATTAGAAAAGAGAATGAATGAAATTATGCTCACAGAATAGTTTTATTACGGAGTAACTTGTACTTGGTCCGTCCCTGAGTGTTTGTCCACTTTTGACTTTTGGAACTGTTCATCTAAGCACTTTGACTCATCAAATTCTCTCAATGTGTAAGCCTAAAAATAGTCATGTGTGATCTTGTTTGATTCGTCTTAACATATAGATTATTAATATATAATTTTTATAATTTTTTAATATACAAATTACAAGATAAAATGGATTAAAGAAGTGCATTGGATGGTGTGCGAAAATGAAAGTGGACAAACACTCTGGGACGGAGGGAGTAGTTACAATTCTTCATTTTTATTAACTATTTGAATCATTTTTCATTTCGAATTATAAAATCAAATTCTGAATTATGAATTGTAATAAAACCAAGTTTGCATTTTTATGAATTAGAAATTTTTTTAGAGTAATTTTCGAATTATGAATTGACACTGCATATTAATATTGCTTTGAAAAATGGAAAACACTGCATTTTTAAATGAAGAAATAGTGTTCTTCATTGGAATTCCTTTAAAAAAAGAATATATGGTTTCCCTCTTTAACATGGGGAAAGATGCTACTAACCAGCTCTGATTTCTGAATAGTGCACTTCTTTCAATTATAGCTTTAGAACGATTAACTAATTCTAGTTTTTAATACTTGATACAGGTGACTTACATACTTTTCGTGTTCTTTGTTGATCTCTTCAAGTTACTATTCAACTCGCTTGGTATGTTCATGCACTTTTAAGCTATGCTTCTGGTGATTCTTTTTTTTTTTTTAAAAAGTATTTGTGCTATTGGAATGTTCTTTCCTTTTTGCAATGCTTGCTCCTTAATTGGTTCACCATTCTTGAAATTTAGTCAAAGCATTTATGTATGTACTTTCGTATGTTGAACTATGTCCTGTATTTCTAAATACAAAATGGTTTTTCATTCCAATCTTGCTTTAAAGAATTGGAAAACACTGCATTTTTAAAAGAAATAGTGCTCTTCATTGAAATCTAAATTTTGAGTCGTTTTAAAACCTGATTTCAATTCAAAGTATTTATCTATGTTGAGCTAGATGCTGATTTTTAAAATAAAAAAAGTGCTTTATTCATTGCATTTTAGCTTTTGAATTTTATGGCAATTTTGATATGTATACATATTTGGATCGTGATACAATTTTGATCCTTCTTTCTTTCTACACTGTCAAATTGGTCTTCAGAGTTGAGTCCTCTTTTAAAAGTTGAAGTGCATATCTCTTGTTATATTTAAATTTTGAACCTTCTTTCTTTCTACACTGTCAAATTAGTCTTCGGAATTGAGTCCTCTTTTAAAAGTTGAAGTTCATATCTCTTGTTATTTTTAAGTAACCCATGATTTTGTCCAAAAACATTGCTAGGGAAAGTATAGAAAACTGTTAGCACTCATTATGGGCGAATACTTTTAGTCATATTTTATTCTTTTATCTTTCTTTAAAGAGTTGATAGGTAAACTGATGGAGGCATAGTATTGAGAACACCTTTTCTCCCTTTTCTTGGTAGCTAGCTACCATTAGTTTTCTTTCAGTCAGTAGATCAAAGGTGAAAAGAATACGTTCAAGAATGCTGGTGTTATCATCCGACTTTAGATGTGTTTGCCAATTTTATTGCCCTTTCATCAAATGCAACCCTGTAATTACTCATTGGTTCATTTATAAGTCGTTAAAGATTCAAAGGAAACCGGATCTCCATCTACTCCACCAACAATTGAGAGTAATCGGCGTGAACAAATAAACTTTTGTCTTCAGGAAAAGAGAACAACAAAGAACAAGTTACTTCATAATCATAGACCAAGAGTATGTCCCAACCCTACTCCTATAGTCCTATCCTGTTAGCTTCTGTATTTTTTGGCATGGAAAGTAATGTGCTTTTTGAATAGAAAGTAACCTGTTTCTTCACCAAAGAATGAGCTGGACAAGAAAAGTATTCTTAGATCTCCGAATAAATTTTTTTCACTGTCAAATCTCTACATAATATTTGCTTCACATTATGGGATACTTGTACGTAGTTTCAAAGATTGAGTGTGGCCTAAATGCAATTTCTGGTTACTACAGTTTAACTCATTTCTCCTGTCTTTTTTATACTCTGCGAATCTGCGATGGGCACTTAGGATTTATTCTGCAAACTTTATTATATCTTTGTTCTCCAGGGTGTCATCTTTCTCCTGTTTGGCATGAGCCATGAAGTTTGGTACTTTATTTACTTTTATCAAAGATTAAACAAAATCTTAAACCTCCTTTTATGTGTCTATGTCCCTAGAGAAGTATGTATTTATTTGGTACCCTCCTTTTATCTGTTGAAAATGACAACCCTTTATTTATACGATGTTGAGCTGCTTGACTCTTCTCTAGAATTTACTGGGCCCGTTAATCTTGTTTGGTCAATTTTTACCTCATATTTCAATGAAGTTGTGCAAAAAAAAGGTTCATTACATACTTCATCTGGGATCCAACATTAGATCAATTTGTAATAGAGACTAATTGGGTTTTTTTTCTCCCATTACATAGTTCATCTAGGAACTAAAATTAAATCAATTTGTAATAGGCAGTAATTCGGTTAGACCTTAGGGATGACCACAAGTGAAACTAAGAGAAGTGATAATCATAGACCAAGAGTATATCCCAACACTAAAGAATAAGCTGAATAAGAGAAGTATTCTTACATTTCAGAATAAATTTTTTTCACAGACCAATTCTCTACATAATATGTGCTTGACATTACGAGATACTTCTACTTAGTTTTAAAGATTCAGTGTGGCCTAATTGTAACTTCTGGTTACTATGCTTTAACTGATTTCTCCTTTTTTTGTGTCTATATCTCTAGACGAATATGTATTTATTTGGTGCCCTCCTTTTACCTGTCAAGATGATAACCCTTTATTTATTCTATGTTCAGTTGCCTAACTCTCCTTTTACCTGTCAAGATGATAACCCTTCATTTGGGAACTAAAATTAAATCAATTTGTACTACCTCTGTCCCATTGTCTTTGTCCAGTTTTGACTTTTGGAACTGTTCATCTAAGCACTTTGACTCATCAAATTCTCTCAATGTGTAAGCCTAAAAATAGTCATGTGTGATCTTGTTTGATTCGTTTTAACATATAGATTATTAATATATAATTTTTATAATTTTTTAATATACAAATTACAAGATAAAATGGATTAAAGAAGTTTATTGGATGGTGTGACAGAAGGTAAGTGGACAAAGACAGTGGGACGGAGGGAGTATTAGGCAATAATTTGGTTAGACCTTAGGAATGACCACAAGTGAAACTAAGAGAAGATTTCTCTATACATAGAGGGAATGAACATAATCCTTATCTCTACCCCTATGGGTAGAGACGCTGTTCTAGAACTCTAGAAGGGCCTCAACCAACACACTACCCACACCATTACTAAAACACTCCCCTTTGGTCCCCTTAATTACCAAGTTATGTACTCTCCTTCGTGTTTTGTTACGGTAGCAAGTAGGTAAGAAAATAAAGAAAAAGAACTAGAAATTTTTAAATTAGCTAAATCACAAACTTAGATATAAAAAACGAAACAATTTCTCTTTTTGGATTATTAAGAGAACCGTACTTGTGGTAACTGTAACCCTCTTCACCAACGAACTCCAAAAGATAGTACGGGCACTGGAATTGAATACACCACTGGAGTTGATCCAATGTGTCGATTATAAAAGGCTCTTGAATCAATCAAAGTCACAGCTACAGTCAAACTAACGCCAAAGTAAGCCCAATCTAAAGCCCAACCCCATAAGCCCACTATAGAAAGCCCAAAGTAAGTCCAATCTAAAGCCTAACCCCATAAGCCCAAATCTACTTCCTAGGGGGTCACCCATCATTTTTGCTACTCCCATGCCAGCACGCTTAACTTCTTAAAATTCCACCAAATTTGCATTTTCTAGGTATCAAACCCGGGTGGTGTGGTTCGCCAATCAACCCTGTGACCATTTCTACAGAGGGGAAGCATGATATATATATATATATATATATAGACACTTAACAACAATTCCAATAATGTTGGGAATAACATTAAGGTGTATAAGATATTTAAAGTTGATCAACATTGTTGATATATTCCAAATTCATAATAAGGTAATCTTATGAATGACATGATTTTTACATGTATGGACTTTGATATCAGATTTCATACATATCCAATGTCCATGTCACCATGATGGGTTTTTTAGTTTGAGTTGTATACACATGTATATTAAGAAGACAATGTATAAAATTAGAGTATTAGAGTGAATAATGTGAGCATAATGTAGTCTCAAATTTCACATCTTTTTCTAATTCTAACAATGAATTGAAGTAGTATGCATTTAGTTGTTTTGTGCAAGATTAAAAGTTTTGAAATAGTCATTGTTGTTCAACCATACTGGAAATTTTGGATGGAAAGATATTGCATTCAAAAATTGAGGAACTAAATTAAAATTACGTAAAGAATGTTGTTTGATTTGTTTTGTAATTAGCAATAGAATGGTCTACCAAATTTTTGAGTTGTACCTAATAAATTAAAAAAATACCTACATGATTGTTATGCCATATATACATATACATTTTATTAAAAATTGATAATGAAAAATTTCACATACCTCAAAGAAAACTCTCAGGCACTGTAGATAACAAAAGAAATTTAAAAGCATTTAATCAATATCACTTATAAAGTTATTAATATCAATTTGGAAATATAAATGTGACATGAATTCTCAAGGAAACATGCTAGTAACGGTGTAATGGCAAAGTTGGTAATAAAAAATAGTGAACAACATCCAAAGCATAATGTACAACTCTTTTGGATGGAAAAGGTGCATAAAATTAATGGGTACCTAACTCTCTTTCTCATTTATATAATATAATAATATTATATATATATATATATATATATATATATATATATATCTTCAAAACTATGAAATTTATTTAGAAGTAAAGAAATATCTTATTAATTACTTAGGGCCAATTTGGTGAATTTTGGAGATATGATGAGATGTGGGTTATAAAATCTTGAAGAAATGATATGAATTCTGTAATCTTAAATTATTTTATTTGAAAAGATTTAATTTCAAGATTTAATTAGGGATAAGCAGGGGTGACTGGCAACGGGAGTGGTTGACAGTGACAATGGTTGCTAGTGGCAGAGAAAAATATCTTTTAAAATATCTTTTTAAAAGATATTTTTCTGGGTAAGAAAAATATCTTTTAAAATATTTCTTTTGTATATCATTTGACACACAAAATATGCTTAGAACTCAATTTTTACACCCTCATTACATTCAAAATTTAAAATTTGAATTAAGAACATATACAATTGAGGTAAACGAACCATCCTTTCAAGACATTTTATCATCGGAGACAAAGGGATAATTGTCCCCTGACCCATTATCCACGTACCCATGTTCTTTGATATCTTGTCTTTGACAGATTCGCCTTAGAAACTGATTTTCTTGTGTAAAAATCAATTTTTTGGCTCTGCCTCACAATGGTTTGAAACTAACGACAGAAAATTGATTTTCTGTCTTTAGAGAAATCGATTTGTTATCCATGTGATGCACACCGAAGTCCTTTTCGTTGGTGTAATGGACATATTCTTTTATTCCCTATATAAACCCCCATCTACCTTCATTCTAAGGCATCTCGAGCATTCTTATTTCATCTTTCATCTCTATATCTCTTGCTCTATCAATATTCTCCAAAAACCATACTTTTGATAGTATAGTAAATATTTCTTGAGTGCAAATATTTTGTCATTCATTAGAGCTTACATCTTTAAACACATACTTGCTCTTTGTGTGAGTTATTCATCTTGTATTGTTCTTGTGTTCTTGCAAACTTGAAGATTCATCTTTAAGTTTGTGTTAACTAAGACTTGTGTGATTCAAGTCTTCTTCTAAAGTGTTGAGGCTTATGAGATTTAAGTTCTCAAATTCTAAAATATTTTTCAAGCACTCATTGAAGCTTGAAAGTTAGTAGGACCTTTGAGAGAGTCTTTCAGAGAACTGGATTAGCCACGAGCTGGGGAATTAGTATACCTCGCGGTGTTGTTCTTCCTCTTTAGTCTTTACTTTTATCCTGCGTTTAATTTTCGTTTTATCACACACTCAAAAAATGCTCATTCTAGACTTCAACTATATTCACCCACTTTAGAGTTGTGCAATTTGACGAACAACAAGGGTCCATTTTCCCCGTGTCGTCCCAGACCCTTGAATTCTCGAGACCAGCCCTGAGTAAAGGTCTTTAGCGGTAGTATATATAGTACCACCAGATGTACGATATTTCCTATGCACTCCCAACGAGTATTCATTCATGAATAGTTAAATACTTATTCTACATATTCTTTATTTTATTGTCCATCTATTTTTTTATATTAGTTAAAATGAGTATGGTGTTATTTATAGATCTAAATTCCATATAAACATAATAAGTTGTGTTTAAATGTGCATACTCATACTTTGAATAAATATTAAAATAAATTACCCCCTCCATCCCAAAATAAAAATTATAGATTAAAAAACTACATCAAAAGTCCTACAAAATATCGAAAATGGCAATGATAATATTTTGTTTTATCAAATGATCTATACAAATGTATAAAGAAAATAGAATTAATTTTACCTACAAATAGCAAGGATTTTTTTGGGAGACAGACAACGGAGGGACTAATATACTCCCTCCATCCCAAGTTGTTTGCCACATTTTGAACGACATGCAAAATATTATCAAGAAAAATAAAATTCATACCATAAATAACTTTCTTTCTCTCCTACCTGACCGACCACACAACTGTAGGGTTTTTCATCCCAGTGCCTCTCCTCCTATCGACATCAGCTTTCTTCCTCGATCGACGGAGCACCCCTCCTTTGTCGTCGTCGGTGCGCCTTTCCTTCGCCGGTATTCGATCATACTAATTTACAGAGCACCCATTCAATTTTCGTCGCCCTCCTTCACCCCTTTGATTTCGTCGACACAACTCTTCTTCCTCTTTCATTTTACCGGTTGTACCCAATTTTGGGTACAACCAGTTGTATAGTATAATTTGTGCCCAAACAAGTAAATGAACAAAAGTTATCCAAAGATAAAATTAGTAAGTGTGACATTATGGAGTACCAAAAAAGTAAGTGTGACATTGCTTTTAGGATGGAAGGAGTACAAAATAAGTATCTTATATTGTTACTCCCTCCGTCCGAGAATGTTCTTCCCATGTTGACTTGACACGTTTATTTCAAAAAATGCATATACTATAAATTTCTAAATCTCTTTTTTTTATTAAAAAACAAGAAAAAAGTAGATTAGCGATAAAATAGAAGGATATTATTAAAATTTATTCTAAAAAAGTGTACCAAAAAAGAAATGGAGAGAATATTTTCGAAAGGGCCACCAAGGAAAATGGGAGAAGAGAGGGAGTATTCAAAAGGTACGTACGTGTAGGCTGTAGTCGTCCCGGAGTGGGAACTTGGCCTCGAGAGCGACTGTTTCTGAAATGGGCGGAGGAGAGAACAACCGGGAGTGGGAATTTCACATGAGATCAATCGCTTCCGGCGCTCGAGACTCTAACGCCGCCGTCGATCCTTCACTTCTCAATTCCGTACGCCTTTACCTTTCTCTCCCAGCGTCTATGTTAGTGCGGGGTTGGTTCTCATTATTTATTGCTTGATCGTACGCAGGTCAAGAGGCTTTGTGAATTGTGTAAAAACGAAAAATCAGAAGAATCTATAGCTAGAATCTATCCTCATCTCAATCGGATCTTTCAACGAGCAGTGGCCTCAATTGGTCAATCCCAAACCTCATGTGGCCTTCTTCTACTGGTAATTCTTGCCCAACATTACTTTAGTGATGTCATGGAGTACTATAAGTTGAGAACCATAGCTTTATTTTGAAATTCAGGCCAAAGAGTTCGGTGACTAGCGAGTTTGTTTCCGGATAATAAGCTACTGCTTGTCTCCAATAGATTAATGGGGACAATCACTGGCAGCACCAAACAAGAACATTTAAGTCAATAAGTAGAGGCCACAAATTTTATGGAGAAACAACCTCAAAAACAACAAATTTAAGTTATTGTTTTTGCAGCTCTTTCTTTGCACCTGCATAAAAAAGCTTCGCGTGAAAGAGAATGAAAGCTCCAATGAACTTCTCCTTCCCATAGTAGAAAAATGCCATAAATTTGAGCAGTTGAAGCACCAATCAAGAACATAAGTACTCAATAAGTACTTACAGAACACAACATTTATGGAGAAATACCATAAAAACTACAATATTATGCATTTAACTTTTGATCTTTCTCTATGTACCTCCATGAAAATGCTTGGATGAAACTGGAAAGAGTTGAAAAAACTGGAAGGAGTTGAGAAAACCGGAAGGAATTGGAAAAAACTAGGTGTGGAATGAAACTGGAAAATGTTTGAGGGAGTTGGAATAAATACTATATTTTTTGAATTTCATATTTTTATTAAAATAACTTATAGTGTATACACTAATACACCCATTCTTCCACTGTTTTTGTTTCTTTTTACTTGTTTTTGTTTCATTATTTTTGTCTCATACCATATTCTTTTAACATGTATCACACCATATTTAGTAATATATGTATGACTAACACTCACTCTTACTTTTTCTTATTGTTAAACAACAATCTTAACTCCATAATTCTATGTTTCTTAATTTGCATGTCAAGAACCTATGTCTAATTTTAGAATTTTCAATTTAATCTAAAAATTTATGTTTAATTTGAGCTTTTTATGGCCATACTTTGGTGAATTGTATTTACAAATTTTTTATTTTCTATTTTAAATTATTATATTTCATCCGTCCCAACAATTAATTCTCGATCTTCCATTTATTTTATTCGTAAATTGATGTAAAAAATAATTTTATAAATTTTAATACTATGTTCTTTTATTAAATTATCAATGAAAATATTTATTGAAAATAGATTTATTCTCTTTCTGTACAATGAATTGGTTTGGGGGACATAAGAAGGTTTTTTTAATATAAATTGTGTCATTATAGTTCAATTCCTTTCTTATTTTATTGGTAGTGATAAATAGTACCCCCTCTGCCCCGTAATTATTTTCCTACTTTCTATTTGGATTGTGCAAAAATTTTCTTTCCTCTTTCCTTTTAAGAAAAAGTCGAGTTGTTCTTATCATTTCTCTTTTCTCTACCCAAACCACAACCACACAAATTTTACTTTATTAAATGTCGTGCCAAGTCAAGCGAAGAAGACAATTATTGGACGATAATAATTAAAATAATATTAATAACAAGGACAAAATAGCAGCGACAAAAATTATAATAATAATTAAAATTGTCATCACCATAATAGAAAAAATGAAGGAATATGAAGGACTTTATTATTATAATAGTAAAAATTATCATCATCATAATTTTGAAATCTTAGTTGGAATGTATTGGAAGGAGTATGAAGGAGTTTGAAAATAATAAGAAACCGGAAGAAGTGGCAAGAAACTAGGAGTTGAAAGTTAAGAATTCCAACCTAAAAGAATACAGTCTTCATATCAGAACATGAATTCTGAGTTTTCATGGTATAACTGCGCATTATTTTTTCTTTTTCAAATATATTTTTCCAATAATTTTTTTGTTATATTTAACTTTGATTAGGCAATTGTCCAATTTTTTCTTGATTTTGGAGATGCGGTTCTGCATGATGCTGATCCCAGTTTAAGAACTTTCTTTAGATCATGCCTAAGCCGGTGAGAATGCTCTGTTCCTTTGAAAGTTTATTCTTGACAAAGGCGATACATATGTTGCCTCAGTTATGAAATAAAGATGTTTATAGGAATACATTTTCCATTACAAATATTCTTATCATAATGTTTGTCAGTTCTCAAGTAATAGTTGAGACACATTTACTCTACATCAAACACTTTCTAGAAAGTAAGCCATTGCACGCGGAACACTTCTACATATGGTTGTAGATTTTTTATCTTTTATTCCTTTCATCCGTCTAAGGGTTAGACACTTAAAAGTATGATAGTACCATCATCATTTAGCCCAACGGTATTTTTGTTAGAACAAAAGACCTTTTCTTATAATTTCTTACCTATTTCAGATTTTCAGTACATAATAGATTCATAGCACATCCTGGTTTTTGTTTTTGATATTTCTACACTAGCTAATAATGAATACAATGTCTATCTTTGTGCTAATTCTTTCCTATACATATTGTAGTGAATTTGCAGACCCTGCTGTAGCAGAAGCAACCCTATATTTCTTGGAAAAAAACAAGAGAAAGCTGTCAAGTGCTTTCCCTGCTTTACTCCCTCAGGTGAACATTTTTGAAAGGCGGTCCTCAGGTGTATGTCTTGAGTGAATATCAAAATAAAATAACAATATATTTGGATCTCATATTTATAATTAAGTGTTTCCTGTATATATGGCCCTTTAAATATGAACTGCATATATGAAATCAAGACACCACTTCCTCTATTTGGGGAGCTTGGTTTAGACAGAGACGAAAAGGAAATGCTAGAACTATTCTGCAACATTAAGCAAAAGTTATGAGTGAGAAAGACCCTATGAAGAGGATGAATAGGTTCGCGACTAGATTGGACGTATTTTAAAAATGGCACACATACCAACATGAACATGAGAGTAGATAATTTCTAGGCTCTCTTCATAGGGAACCACGTACGTCATACATGAAGTAAAGAAACCAGTTCCCATATCTTGGGAGCTTGGTTCAAACAAAGAGGAAAAAGAAAAGCTATAGTAAAAGCTAGCTACAATTTTACAACAAAAGCGAACTACAAAAAATGCACCCAACAATAACATATAGGGCAAATTAGGGTTTTGCTAACGAGAGTCCTAAGGGCTTCCAATAAGTAACATTCATTACCCAAAAAGTTATGGATTAAGATAAACTTTCATATGGAAGGGAAAAGTTTCTATTAATATAAAAGAAGGTGTTTGGTTGTAAAAAGCCTGCCCGCCTGGTGCTGGGTGCAGAGAAGTGATCACATATTAACATTGAGGTGATGCCTGATTCAAGAGGCGCGTGCCTCCTGCGCATCTGACCGGTGCAAGGTGCTGCGACTTCATCGCCTCTTCGACGTCGACCAAATGACCCATTTTTTTTCCAAGTGAACACAAATTGAAACAAAGCAAAATCAGAAACCTTACCCCCCCCCCCCACATTAGTGCCATAAGAGAGGATGAGGCAACTACTCTTGAGTCTTGTCCAACGAAGTGATGGTCAGTCCTCTCTACCTACGTAAAGGTCTCTGTCTCTCCTTCTCCAGTTCTCCATCCTTTTTCTCCGTCTCCCTTCTTCTCGTACTTTTACTCTACTCCACGTCTTTATTGGATGCCTTGTGCGGCATATTCAATTGTTCTTATGATAGAGGACATGCAATGCTTGTGAATGGTTATATACATCATCATGTTTGTGTAGTGAATATGATCAGGTGGTTCACAAGTCAAAGAAACTTGCATAGGCCTGCCATTACCAGTCCACGTTTGTCATTTAACAATTCACAAGATTGGATTTCTAGCAAATGGGCAAAAGAAGCAACAAGAAGGAAAGTAGCTCCCATCTTATTACGGAGTACACAATACTTTAGGGAGTAAAGTGCTTTACACTCTTAAGCCGAGTGACCCACTTGTGAAAGTGCTAAGTGGAGAGTTGAGCGGTGAATAAAACTCGCGTTGGTCAACTTCATGTGGCAGAGGTGAGGATGCTGCGATGGTTGTGTGGGAAAATGAGGTTGGATATGACCATGAATGAGGTTATTCAGGGAGTGGTGGGAGTGAGAATAGCTGCAGTAAGCTAGACTGAAGCGGCCAGTGCAGAGATGCAAGAGGCTTACAGTAGTGTACAGGATTAAGGGTAGGGTAGGGGTAAACCTAGGAAGAGTTGAAAGGAGGTGATTAGATTGGACTTAAGACCTCTGGACCTTACCGAAGATATGATCTTAGATAGGAATGTTTGGAGATTTAGGACTAGAGTAGTTGGGCAGACTTCATGGCCATAGTGCTAGTGTTTTGCGGGTGCATTTTTTTGTTGTTGTCTCTATGTGCTTTCTGTGCTTCGGTTTTAGTTGCTGCTTTCAGTTTGTGATTATTGTCTCTGTGCACTTTCTTTTCCCTTAGTTTGCTCTTTGCGCTTTGCTACTATTTTGTTCTTACACTGTTTGTGCTTTTGTGTGTACTTTGTTAGTTTACTATGATTGTGCTTGAGTTGGGGTCTCTTGTAAACAACTTTCTACTTTCTAGTACGGGTAATGTCTGCCCGCACACCCTCCCAGACCCTACTTTTTGTGGGATTTTAATGGGCATGTTGTTTAATTAACTTTCATCCATGTTGTATTTGACAGTACACAGTTACACATAAAAATTTTATTTATTTATTTATTTATATATTTATTTATTTATGCATTTATCTATGAATTTCCATTTGAAATATTTTTGTGTTAACCGAACACACCTTGTAGCTTACGCCTCAAAATGCCTTGAGGCTTACTACTTCTGACAAAAAGCCTCAAACCTGTCTATGCCATTTTGAACATTTGGCCCATGCCTCGGATAGTCTCAATGCTTTTAAACCGCATGCCATATATCTTTGCTCCTTAGACACCTTAAGGCATAATATCCTTATGCGCATTTTCCCCAATGGTCAATGCCTCAGAGTTGCACACTTTTTAAAGCCATGGGATTAATATTGATGAGTAGTGGATACCTTAGTAAATTACTTAGTTCCCATTTCACATGAATGTATTCTAACTAGGGTGGACATAGTCTACTTCATGAAATTTAAAAACCTTAAGCGGAACCTTGTGCACAGACTCCAATTTTTGTTTGACAATTGCCGGTTTGGGTTTGGGTTCCATCAAATGGAGGGAATCCGAACGAAAACCTTGTATATAAGGTTTCAGTTGTAGTTCTTGGCGGTAATGTTCCGATTCCGGTTTTGCTTTGGCTCTAGTTCTGTTTTAGAATGAGCACCTTGTGCATGCCTAACTCTAACTTGTGCAATTTTATATAGCATTGCAGAGGAGTTAATTTTTATTATACTCCCTCTGTCCCGGTGTTTTCATCACTTTCTTTTTGCACTTGGAACAAGGAGGAGAGAGTTTAGGGTGTAAGTTACTAAAGCACCCTTACAAAAATATGGAGTAGTTTTGAACATACATCTCTCTTTGCTTCTAACAATTTATCTGTTCTAATCAATATCAATCTTTTGCTAGCCATCTTTAGCAATTTACACCACTCACAAGTCACAAACTAAAAAGCTCTTATTCTGAATGTAAACTTATTTTTCATATTCTTGGGATCATTGCCTGAGCCCAACTCATGTTCATAGAAATTGGACATGATTGGACATGGGTTGGATTTGATTCATATAGGTTTCAAAAAAATCCAGATCTTGCGAAGGAAAAGCCTTGGTGCTTACACGGAGAGAGCCGGTAAAAAAATCCAGATCTTGCAAAAGAAAAGCTGCGGCACTTACACGTAGAGTTAGCCGGCCTCTTGAGTTGTTTCTCTAAGCAACACAGAGAGATAACGACCTGATTTCTTTTGAACCTTTCTCACACTATATTTGCAGAGAGCTTTCATCATATGTTGTTTTGGGTGTCTGGTCTAGCTTCCGATCCGTTCACTACTGCACTTTGAGGCTTGAAATTGAGGCATCAAATTGAACCGAAGCTTTAAGTTCGATGTGATGATAGATGCTGAAGGAGGTTAGGGTTCAAATGGAAAAAAAGATTGGAGATAGAGGAGATATAGAATTTGAATGTCAGAAATGGGGTGGTTAGATGACATGAGTAAGTGACACGATTAATGGATGATAGATGGTGGAGTGGATAAGGGTCTAAGGGAGTAAATAATGAGTTGTATTAGAATTTAAGTGTAGGGTAAATTGGGCAATTGGGACATTTGAATCATACTTAAAAAGGAAATTGGACAAACACATTGGGATGGTCCAAAAAAAGTGGACAAAAATACTGGGACGGAGGGAGTGTAACATACCCAAATACACTTTGTACTTTGAACAACATGTAAAATCTCATCACTTTTAAAATAATTTTATTTACAAATTGGTATAAAAATAAAAAGTACAAATTACATACTTCAAAACTACATAAAAAATCACGATATGACAAGAATATATTATTTTATCAAATGATCAACGAAAACACACAAATAAACAAAAGTTATTGAGATGCCGTAATCGTAACTAGGAAGTTTATTTGGGGATGGAGGGAGTATGAGTTAATTGGTGTTCTAAAATATACTTGATCCCTTATGTATTTGCTTTAATTTAATCACGAATTGCAGTTTTTCCCATTGCTTCTGAAGCTGCTAGCTTGGAATGGAGAGAAGTAAGCTCTTCTAATAGCAAAGTTTTGTGTATTTTGTGATTATTTTTAGAGATAAGATGTAATTACCAAAATCAGTATCATGGAAGCAAGTGTATCATTTCAGGTTGGAATCAATATTTCTTAGAGTATTTCCTGGGTTGATTTCCATAGGCTCATTTTTGCCGCTATTTCCACCACTTCTCGACTTGCCAAGTGAGTTCTAGATTCTATAGTTTTTTCGTTTTTATGTTTTTCCACCTCTCCATAATTTCCTTGTTATTATCATTACTCCCTTTATCTTCACATTTACTACCTTTTTCTTACCTATTTTTAATCAATTTAAAAAAATAGTCAAACCACCTCTTGTTTAACACTTCCTCTTTTCATAAGTAAAGTTCACTTTTACTATTCACCAGCACACTATCTTTTTTTCATATTTATTCTAATCAGGTGTTACAATATAATAGTAAAGTCATCTCTTTGTTTAGATTTTTGATGTAATTATTAAAAAGGAAAATAGGACACACACTACCAAGTACGGAGTATAAACGATTAGACAAAAACATTACAAACTACTCCCTCCGTCCGGAAAAGAAGTACCCATTTTGACTTTTGGTCATTTTTATTGAGTGTTGACTTTGTGATGGAAATGTCCACAATACCCTCCTGCCCTTCCCTGGTCCTTCCCTGGAATCCCTGCTATCTCCGATCTATAGGAGTCAACCGTCACATCCTCTAAGCAAGACTATTGACCCAACCCACACCACCACCGTCATCTCCACTCGCCGACCGCACTAGCAGGAGCTTTCTCAGGAAGCAGATCTGCAAGGAGGTGAAGTTCAATGACCACAGAGCTGACCCGCCTACCACCTCCAGCAAAAGATCATATGTAATTTTAACAAGATCTAGGCGGAGGAGAAGAATCGGAACAAGAAATTTCAAAAGAGGTGGTGCAGATCTGGCTGGAAAAGAAGTAGATCGAGAAAAAATAATGGAGAAGAAAGGAGAAGAAGAAAAGAAGGAGAAGAGGGGGACTATGAATGAGACGGAGAGAGAAAAAGAAGATTGAAGTGAGGGGGATAGAGAGAGAAAAGAACGGAGAAAAGAGAGAGAGGGAAGACAGAAAAGAAAAAAAAGAAACGGAGGAAAGGGCAGAGAAAAGAAAAAGAAGAAACGGAACAAATGAGGAGTAGGGGTAGTTTTGGAAGATTGGGTATGAAAACGTATAATGGGAACTTTATTTCCGGACGGAGAAAAGCGTAGAATGGGAAGTTCTTTTCCGGACGGAGGGAGTATGAATTTGAGCAAAATATAGCCAACTATCATCATTGTTGTCCAAAAACAATCTACATGTCGTTGGATTACCACAACATACTAGGGGTATTTATACAAGTTCTTGTATTCTGATGTACTTTAGAAACATGTATATTATTCTTACCCAACAAAGGCGTTACCGGCAACATGTATATCATTCATACTAAGCATAGGCTATGATTATATTTTGACTAATTTTATAGTTAGTACTCCGTAGTATTTTTGTCTAATCACCCATACTTGATGTTTTTATCTAATTTCCCTTTTAAATATGTAACCTTTTAAATTTAACACAACTATTCAAACAAATTGAAAACTCCCTCCGTTTTTAGATAATCTTGCTTCTTTCCTTTTTTGGACATCCCAAAATAATCTTCACTTTCCTTAAAAGGAAAGAATTATGTGGTAAAAAAAATTTCTCTCACATCTCATCAAATTCTAACAACTCCTTTTTCTTTTTTCAACACTTTTCTTAAACTTTATGAAAGTCAAACAAGGAAGTTTATTTAAAGACGGAGGGAGTAGAAAATAACTTTGGTCCAATACTGTTAACCAAAAACTAAAGTTTATTTAGGGATGGAGTGGACTTTTAAAACAACAACAGAATAGTATCATCCTAATTCCATTGGAGTATGGGGGTTAAGATATATGCAATCTGTAAGACCCAAGATGCATTGCTGCATGTACTGTCCAAAACTTCACAGAAAGTCAGAAGCAAGATACACACAACCTTATTCCTGTAAAAAACAGAGAGCTTGTTTCTGTAAGACCCTTGATGCATTGCTGCAATCACTCCCCAAAACTTCATAAAAAGTACGAAGTAAGAGGAGTTTGATTATCTATCTCAGAATTATTACTTTAACATCAACATCAATTTTTTTTTACATCAGTATTGGCTGTGGCATTGGAAAAGGTAGAGAAGAGTTCAGGCCCGCTAGTTGGAAACAGCATAGCTTCAATTCAGAAGAGCACTGCCCCTGAGGTTATTATTGAAAATTTCATGGAATGATGCTTCTGAGCACAGCAGTCGGAATACAGTTTACACACTCTTCTCTGATTCAGATGCTGCTAGCACTCATGGATGAAGCGTATACTGGATCAACAGTAGGAGATGCTGGCACAGATGTCGAATCCGTGGACAACACAATTGCCATATCTGATCCACTTTTTCTCGAACTTCTCAAGGATGAGAATGATGGTCTTGCTGTATGGCCCTTCCGTCATAACCTCAATCCTTTTTTTTCTTTCTCTTGGCTCATTATTCGATCTAAACCTTGATGCACAACACTTTTCCTTTATTGCATTTTTCTGATTTAAAATAAGTTGTTTTGTGTATAGGGTGTGGTGTTAAGCAAAATTGTTGCAAATGGAATTCTGGTGGAACTGAATTTCTTATGGTCTTAATGTTCCAGGAGCGCAATTGGACATCTCCTGCCATGACTGCAACTTTGCAGGCTGTAACTAATGCTCCTCAGTCTGATAGACTGAAGCAGGCTCTCAGAATTGCACCTAGGCTTCTTGATGTCTACTTCACTACAGCAATCCATGATGTCAATGATGGTATGTTCTGAAGTATTCAGTTATTATAATGATGTTTCTAATGTAGTGCTTGATCTGAAAGTAAAAATGATATTCTGATTTTTTTTAACCTATCCTTGCAGCACTTTTATGCTCTCTTATCCCCATCCTCATGGTCAGATATTCCATGCTGTTTCCTGACAAAATTTTCTCCTATGAGGTAATTAACTGCCCTCAAGTATGTATGGTTGTGTAATTTCTTGTGAAGCATATGTGTACAGCTTTGTGAAGAACAGCTCAGCAGGAGAGATAATGTTAATGATAGTGGTGCAATAGAAATCTGTTTTTTTATTTATAAAACTGTTTCATGAACATAACTGGCTTTCTTGGTCCTTTGAGCTGTTTCCGGGAACAGTCTCTTTACCTTCTTTACCTTGTAAGGGTAGGGGGAAGTTTGTACGTACTACGTACACCCATCCCTAAGACCCCACTTGTGGGATTACATTGGGTAGGTTGCTGCTGTTGTTGAACTTGCTCTGTTCTATATGATTCTCTTGTCAATTGCTTTTATGATTGTGTAGTACTGTATTAAGACAAAATGTGGGCAAGCATTTGCAGCTTAGTTTTTCCTTGTGATAGTATAAATTCTACCGGCTCATTAAAAATTTAAAAGAACCATTGCGAACAAAGTGGTGGGCTGTTGGTTTCAAAAGACGGGGAAAAGAAATGTCTGTAGGTAATATTTCTTGTATGCCAAACAGGGACGGACGACAAACAAACGACGGATGATGTGCATCCTACTACCGAACAGGGACATGTGACCACCAACAGCCAATAAGGATTGAAACATAAACCATTGGGTTGCTGCTCTACAAACTTACCAAACAATCAGCAGACGGAGACGGTACGGAGGGACAACTGCGACAGTGCTGAGCCGGATTTTTTGTTTTTGTTTACAGCAACTTGATGAACTGGGATTGATTGTTACGGTTGAAACCTGGAATTCCGTGCAGAACAGAGGCTGAACAATGTTGTTGCAGCTGAAACCTGGAACATGCAAATTGATTGTTGCAGAGGTCGAAATCTGGAACTTGCAGTGAAGGCACCAAGAAACATATCTTAATTACTCATCGACAAAGATTGAGATGACAGATACTAACAATCACCCAGTGAGCAATCACCCAATGTTGCAGCTGGGACTCCTTGGTGAATAATCCCCCAAAGTGATTGGCCAAAAACAATCACCCAGTCACGAACAGTTTGGTGCCGACTAAACGTGGCTGGCAGAAAAAAAATCACCCAAGTGATTGCTGGAGAATCCTGGACCAACCCTAACAATTGCTAGAATAACAAGCCGGAGGACTATCACCGGCAGAGACAGACCAGACGTCGGACGATTCCGATGTCGATGAAACGAGCCTAACAACTGTTCATCTCTGAAGTGTGGTTGCCAATCAATCAAATTGCTTTTCTTTACAGCGAATAGTAAAAGGAACCAAAGCCGTCGTCGTCAGAGAACAACGGGCAACCGCAGCTGCAGGGACTGGCTAGGGCAAGCATCCGTGACTAGGGTTTGACATGGCCAGAGTTTGGCTCTGATAGGGTATTTGGCTCTGATAGGGTATTTATATAGGTTGCTAGTGTGACCTAAGTATGAGTCCTTTTACAATAATGACAATCCCATTAAGAATGAACCTACTAACAGCGTCCTTCACTACCGAAACTTCTGTCATTTAGGGTTAGTCGCGTTGTCCTCACAGGTTAGTCACACATCTTCGACATTGTCATTCCTTAATTGCTTCTGCTCGTATAATTGCGGCTTTAATTTATACATAATTGACTAGAAAAACAATTGACTTAAGGTCAAACGCTTATATCATCGGGAATGGACACCTTCGTTCAAGAAAGGGTATGGCGAGGCACACAAACACGGGGAGCGTAATCTGAAAGCCTAGTTGGCCACTATGCGATTCTGTAATAACAGTGTGCATGACTACCATAGTACCATACAAAACTACAATCATTCCTCAATCCTCACCTAAGACTTATACAACTTATATGCACTCTAATAAGAAACATATTGTTCACTAAATGAAATTTGTGTGGAGGCGAGTAAACACAAATGGGTGCTCACTATGTGGCATGTGCACAATCATTGCACATAAAAGAAAACTTAAATGTTCACCATCCTTAAACTAAGAAAAATGCTAGAAGCACACCAAAGGTGTACCCCAGATGTACACCACCCCCTCCAATGCCACATATATTAGCAAATAAAATAAAAAAGAAATAAATAAATAAAAATGAGTGGTAGAAAAATGGGTGGTGTATATTTGGGGTACCCCTTTGGTGTACCCCTAGCATCTCCCTTAAACTAATTGCTTACTAATTTAAGTGTGTACAGTATTCTCGTACCTGAAATACAAACATAAAATCTCTCTACATTGTGCCCCATTTGTGACTGTCCAACCAACATTTTGGGTTAAACAAGACCTTGATAATAATTTACAATAGTAATTGAAGAGCAATGGAAATTCATTGCTAAGATGTTTATTGGTGTGTATAAGGACTATAAAATCATTTGCTCATCAACAATACTATGATGCATCCATATCAACATTGGATAGTTTGTAATGTGTAGTTACTCATGCTTGTAGGTGCAAAAAAGGATTTTAGAATTCATGCTTGCGGCATTCCACCGTTCTCCTAGTTTTGTTGCACTTTTGAAGGTATCTATGTCATACATGCTTAATGCTTGTCAATTTATTCATGGCAACCATTTTATACTCGAATTGGGTATTAGAGCTAAGTTGTATGATTTAAAAAATCTTAATTAATTTGCATCTTTGCCTTTTGTTAACAAAACCTACTCGTTCTTATTCATTAGAAGAGAATTCAATGCAACCACAAAAACTCACTCCCTCCGTCCTAAAACTAATTTCCCGGTTTGACCGGTAGAAACATTATGGAAATAAATAAATGAAACAATGAATAACTAAGACCTCTATGCACCAGCTGACTAAGCAACAAGAAATGACAACAATAAACTGAGTAAAATCCCACAAAGTGGTGTTTAGGGAGAGACACGGCTAAACGAAAATGGAAAAGGATAAATTAAGGCCAAAACTATGGTACTACAATAAATTTGAGATTTTAAAGAATACTCCAAGATTTTGTGTGTGTGTGTGTGTGTGTGTGACTTTTCTCTATTTGTTTAGAGACTTAAATCTTCCTTCTAAATTCATGATAAACATTTAATCAATTTTGTAAAACATAAATTGTCTAATAATATAATTTTTGTCATGTCTTAAATGTTTTATTCATATCTAAATGTTGGCTTCATTTTTCAGAATATTTTCTTACTTTGAATACATTTTGTGGAAGTACATAATAATAATTAGATTGAAAGATCTCCTTTGGGCACACGTGGAAAAAATGAATAAACAATAAATCGTAGTGTTGGTTAAATTCTTAGAACTTTATGATGTATTTGTATTCATTTTCAAAGTTTAAAATGTGTTTCTTATTAAAAATATATGCATTCATTATATGCCGTATTTTTGAAAAATCAAATGTATAATACGCGAACGTATCCGTATACAAATTCCGAACGTATAAAACGTATAATAAGACATATTTTTAAAAAGTGTTCCGTATTAAACACGAACGTACGAATAGACGTATTATACCCGTATCCGAATAAGCTAACAGAGTATATTATATCATAGGCCACAAGTGTATGTCAAATCTTTTTAAACATTTTAAATTAGGCTTTCAAAATAATTGGGTAGCACTAAAAAAATGGGCTTTTCAAATTTTTAAAGGGCCCAGGCGTCAAGGCGAGAGTAAGGCAACGTAAGGCGACATAAGGCGATGCCTAGGGGAGCTTTTGAACGCCTTAAGGTTTTTTGGGCGAGGCGAGCAGACTAGGGGTCCAAGGGACATCGCCTTATCGCCTAGGCGACGCCTTACAAACTATGGAAACAAACAACAACTACCCAATAGAAATCCACATAAGTAGGGTCTTGGGAGGGTGGGTGTATGCAGACCTCGCCCCTATTAATACCTCTTTGCACCACCATACTAAGCAAAACGAAACAACAATAAACCGAGCAAAATCCCACAAATTGGGGTCTAGGGAGAGAGGCAACTTAGCAAAAAGAAAAAAGTAAAATTAATGTCGATACTACAGTAGTACAATAAATTTGATATTTTACATGAATACTTCAAAATTTCATAGTGATTACCAACGTTCCCTGAATTTAATTATTTTTACATTAGTACTCCATAATTACAAAATGATCACCGCTGCTCATAAAAAATGAGAGGTATACATGAAAAATCAAAATTTTGATGAGTACTATTGTAAAAATATTTATATCTTTGGAGCGGTGATCATTTTGTAATCTTGGATTATTCATGAATCGTGTAAATTCTCAAATTTTCGGGAGCATTGACATGATTTTTTCCAAAGAAAAATAATGAAAAAGTTTCAATGAGTTGGGTCTTTGATGACGGTTTGATCTACAGTCAACCACTTGTTACATTTAGTATTGTTAAATTAGGCTTCATGCGTATATGAAGCTTGGACCCTGCATCCGACCCCCCCTAACCCCGCAATGGGCGGGAGCCATTGAGGCACTGGGGTAATGTTGTTGTTGTTGTTGTTGTACCATTAATATGAGATCCACCCAAAATGTTTGCAGAAGCCTATAACAGATAGACTTGGTGAAGCTTACAATAGTTTTGCAAAGGTGAGCAGATTAATGACGGTCCTATACGAAATACAATGAACTTTTCCATCTTGGTTAATTCTGAAGAGAAAATAGACATGGCTGAAATGTTTCTTTACCCAACATGTTAGACTGAATTGGCATTACAATTATGTTGGGCTATTGGGGAGTATGGAGGAGGCGGGGAATCCTATAAAGATGCTGCTCGTGAACTTTTTGAGAGCTTGGAACTACTATTGTATGAAAACCTCTCCTCAAGGTATTTCAAACATATATATGATTTTCCAGCTTGTTTCAACTGGACAAAAAACTACAACGCCACCTGGTTGAAGACTTAATATTCTTTTGTTTTCAATGTTAAGCCGGCTGGGCATGGGAGAAGCAGCTATTGGCGGCTCAAACAGTTTGTCATTTAGAAAATCTTCACAATCTAGGCTTTTATGCTTTGTTGTAACAGCAATAGCAAAGCTTGCCACATCTCATCGTGAGTTACTTCCAAGAGCCCGTGTATCATTGGCTAAGGTAAGTAGTGATCTGGGCTTGGGATACTGTGTGATTGTTCAGATGGTAAATTGATGCAGTAATCTTTTTGAAAAATTTGCTAAATGGATATGGTAGGTTATTGGTGGGTATCTCCTTTTCATATAAAAGTATTCATGGGAAATAATAGTGATTCCCAAGAGTCTTAATAGTTGGATTAATCTTAGTGCCACTTGGTAAGCCTTAGAACCGAATTTATTTGCTTTCTTATCTCACATGCTCCTAATTGTAGCAAAATAGTTCTCTGGGAAATAGGGATTCTCAAAAGAAAAGTTTCCACTTTTAACCCATTGACAATTTCATTCTACTTTCGATTTTCATTGTACTTACTTTTGGTGCATGCAAAAGATTCCTTGTCACTTTTAATTCTTCCAACCACTTGTCCAATTGATTTCTATACAAATTTTGGTTAATCCTTGCCGGAGAAGTGCCCTTGAATGATTAGAGGTGCAAAGAAATTCATATTCCTGCAGCAAGTGAGATAAAAATGAAAATCTGGGATGAAGTGGGAGTGGGAATGACATCAATTTCCTTAAAAAAACAAACTTGTAATAGCGGATCAATGCATATATTTATAGGTTGCCAGATCTCGAACTACAGATGTGAGGGTTTGGAGCCGTGCACGAGATTGTCTAGGCTTAATGAATGAGCCTGCAATATGCTTATCGGTGTTGGGGCCCTGTAAACCTACAAGTGGTGCGGGTGTACAACGTCCAGGCACTGTAAATTGGAGTGAAGGTGGCACACAAATGGTTGCCCACATTCCCTTCTATATTTTAGGTAAAGAAGATGAAGGTAAGTTGACGGTTAAACTTTATTACTTAAGCTGCAATAATATTTGCAAAACTGATTATCGTGCTGATTATATTCTTCTGCTCCGCATTCCTCCAGGCCTTCTTTCCCATGATTTCTCATTAATGGATATTCTTCCACGAAAGTAATTCTATTTGGAGGAAGAGGTATGTATAATTCATACAAGATAGGTGCCGATATATACATTACGGGACACCCCCTTCTTTTCTAGGAAGATATAGTAGGAACACAAACTGCAGCACTAATGAAAATCTTTTGTAAGGGGCCTTCTCTTCCTCAACTTTTTTAACATCTTTAATTTTAACTGTCTATGGTTATAGATATTTTATTGTTCTTCTGTTCCTATCCCTAGACTGGATTCCGCCCTTAATTGAGCTTCGTTTCAACAATAATTATACTCTTTTCATATTGTCTTTAACTCTTTTCATGTACCTGCCATTACTGTTGAAATTAAGACTTTACTTAGGCTGAGGGAGTGAGAGTATGGATCCCTCCATCCCCTTTTCCCCTTCTGTCAACTCAGTATCACGACAACTTTTTCTTTTATTTTCCCTTCTCTCTTTTTTGGGGTTGGTTCGCTTCTCCTTTCCTTTCCATTTTTAATATTGTCTTTTGACTTTTAATTTAATTAAAATGATTAAACTAAACACATAAAATACAATTTAAAAATACTTCCGTCCCAATTTATTTTCTCGTTTGATTTTTTTGAGTAAAAAAAATGAATTTTGAGCTTCAATTAAATAGAATTTGTAACATATATTAGCACAAAATTGTTTCTTTAGATTAATCTTGTTGAGATCTTCAAAATTTAATTTCATTGTACTAATATACAATACAAATTAAGAGTAATTGAATTTCAAAATTTGTCCAAGTTGACTCAAAGATTAAATTGGACAAATACACAGAAATAGCGGTTGTACAAACTTATAAAAATGCAAAATATAAATGAAAAAGGAAATAAAACACTTAAAAATTGAAAAAAAAGAATAGAAAAGATGCATCAAAAAAGAAACATACTCTGATACAATTTGATAATAATTTGTCTTATTGAATATTGAGAGATATGTTCCTATATATAGGGATTACAAGAGAGAGTCCTATTCTTATTAGGAAAGGAATAAAGTAATTATGGTAATACAACAATAAGGAAACTAAATAATATTAGGAGTCTTCCTATTATCCCCCGCAAGCTGATCAACGGATACGAGGGGCAGCTTGGAACACAAATAATGGAACGGAGTCGGCGGAAGCGGTTTTGTCAAGATGTAGCAAGCTGCTCAGAAGAAGGAACATGATGTGTAGTCATAGTGCCAGCCATAACCTCGTCTCGAACAAAGTGACAGTCAGAGCCAACATGCTTCATGCGATCATGGAGAACGGGATTCTTGGTGACACAGATTGTGGACTCATTATCATAATAAATCTTAGGTTTCGTAGGCGGAACATGCAGAGAATCCATAATATAACGAAGCCACATCGCCTCTGCCACCCCCGCGGCCATAGCGTGATACTCAGCTTCGGTGGAGGAGCGCGAGACGCGAGTCTGTTTTTTTGTGCACCATGAGATAAGATTCGGCCCCAGCATAAGGAGATACCCAGTGGTGGAACGACGATCATCTTTGTCGTTAGCCCAGTCAGAGTCAGAATAAACAGCAAGATCAAGAGAGCCTTTTCTGAACAGAAGGCCATGAGAAGAAGTACCCTTCAAGTAGCGAAGAATACATTTAAGGGCCAAGTAATTCTTCTCTGTAGGATTATGCATGGTCTGAGAAACTCGATTTACAGCATATTGAATATCAGGGCGAGTCACCGCAAGATAGTGTAGACCACCCACAAGGCTACGGAACAATTTTGGGTCGGAGAAGGTGGACGAGATCTCCTGGGTTGGCCGTGCCGCCATCGGAGTGACAGTGGGTTTGCAATCAGTCATGCCAGCCCGCTGAAGAAGATCAAATATGTATGTTGTCTGATGAAGCAAGATAGAATCCGCAGAGCGACGAACCTCAATGCCAAGAAAGAAATCCAGAGGGCCCAAGTCTTTGAGGCGAAAATTTTTATGCATAGCCTGAGTAACAGCAGAGATGAGGTCAGAGGAGCTCCCTGTAATAATGATGTCATCAACATATAGGAGAACAATGACCATGCCGTGGGAGCTGTGAAAAGTGAACAGACTGGTGTCATGACGACAACACTGGAAGCCAAGTCCCTGCAAAAAAGTAGCAAAACAGGTGTACCAAGCACGAGGAGCCTGTTTAAGGCCATACAGAGATTTGCGCAGCTTGCAAACAAACTCAGGCCTATTGGGATTGACGTAGCCCGGTGGTTGAGACATATAAATATCCTCATCGAGTGTGCCATGGAGAAAGGCATTGGTAACATCAAGCTGATGAAGAGGCCAATCATAGTGTAGAGCAAGAGTGAGTACCAGACGAATGGTTTGCTGCTTGACAACCGGGCTGAACGTCTCTTTACAATCGATGCCATACTCTTGATGGTACCCTTTGGCCACTAGACGAGCCTTGTACTGAGAGACGGAGCCATCCGGATTCCGTTTTATGCGATACACCCACTTGCAACCAATAGGATCTCGGCCCTTGGGTAGGGGCACTAAATCCCATGTGCGCTGTTCATTCAAAGCTGCAAATTCTTCATCCATGGCATGGCACCAATAGCTATTCTTGGAGGCTTGGTGATAGGTGTGAGGTTCAGAGGTAGGAGGAGAGGTATCAGTGGTGGTAGCAGTATAGGTTTTAGGCTTGAAAATGCCTGATTTGGCACGGGTTTGCATGGGATGGGCATTTGTTGTGGGGATCAGTGTTGTCGATGGTCGACCGTGTGGGGGTGGACGGGTAATAGTATCGACCGTCTGTAGAGATTCAGAACGGGTGTGAGGAGACGCTCGACCGTGGGTAGATGTATGAGGGGAACGGTCGACCGTTTGCGGAGCAGTAGCAGACAGAACGATTTGAGAACTGTGCGGTGCCGGACCCTGTGAGCCTGGTCTGGGAGGAAAGATGGGAATGATGCCTAAGGGGTTAGAGGAGGCTGGGGTAGATAGAAGTTTAGAGTAGGGAAACTGATCTTGTACAAAACGAACATGACGGGAGACATACGTTTTCTGAGAAATAGGATCATAACACTTGTAACCTTTCATGGTGGGATGATAACCTAGGAAAATGCAGGGGGTGGAACGTGGTTGAAGCTTGTGATGTGTGTGAGGACGAAGCCAGGGATACACAAGACAACCAAAAGGACGAAGGTGAACATAATCCGGAGACCGACCATAGAGGGCTTCAAAGGGGNGAGAGTTGATTTAGACTTATATTCTCATTGTTCATCCGTATATTTTGCTTGAAGGAGGAATATTCATGAGGGAGGCCTCGGATAACAGCATTCACCACATCTCTCTCAGGAATAACCTCGTTGAGAGCATCCAAATCGGTGAGGATAGTGGCAACTTCATCAAGGTACTGGGTGATAGTTTTTGTACCTTTTCGGAGTGTGTGAAGTTTGTCCCGTAGTTGATAGATGTGAGCGGTAGAAACAAAATTATACCGGGCACCGAGAGCGTTCCATAGATCGGCAGATGTGGTGAAGTTGCGGACATGCTTGTGAACAGACGGATTGATGACGGCAAGAAGGCATGCACGGATCTGAGTATCAATCACAATCCATGTTTGGAATTCTGGGTTAGGGTTTTCCTTGCCATCATTGGATAGGATTTTTGGAGGCGCAGCTTCATGACCATCGATCCAACCAAGAAGAAGGTTGGCCTCAAGAGCAGTTTTGACATTGAGAGACCATGCAGGATAATTTGAATCGGTGAGCTTCTCTGGGATAAGATTATGGAGATTGCGGAGAAGAAGCTTGACGCCAGAAGGAAGCGAAGCAAGCGGATCTGAAGATTGAGCCATGGTCGTCGTTTATGGTCGACCGGCGAGAGGAAGGAGACCGGCGGTGAGGCACAGTCTCGAAAAAAAAGGGCTAGGGTTTAAACCTAGGCTCTGATAGCATGATACAATTTGATAATAATTTGTCTTATTGAATATTGAGAGATATGTTCCTATATATACGGATTACAAGAGAGAGTCCTATTCCTAGTAGGAAAGGAATAAAGTAATTATGGTAATACAAGAATAAGGAAACTAAATAATATTAGGAGTCTTCCTATTATACTCCCTCTCACATAGATATTTCTAGTTATTTTAAATATTTAGAAATGGTCTTGTTTACTACGGAGTACTTTATTGTATACAGGGTCCTATGTAATTGAGAACACCTGAACAAGAAAGGCTCTATTTCACCTTCCATTAGTTAACCAAAAATTGAATAGTTAATTCCAAAGAACGACCTTCGTGAATAGAGATTAGTTCAAATTTACTCATTATTAAAAAATAAAACAATAAACAAAAATATTGAACTAACTTTATTCAGAATGAAGTGTCTACCAGAATTTTACTAAACGTCAACTAATTGAAGGTTACATGATGGTGTTCGAAAATACTCCGTACATGGGACCACTAGGATTATATGTAGGGAGAAAGACCAAAGTAGGACTAAAACATTGAAAATATACCAAAATAGGACTTTCATGTTTTTATTTCCGAAATAGGACTTACATTACCAAACATGGTCATATACATTACCAAGAAAGTATAGTAATTTGCACATGTACACTGCCACATTACCACAATGCAAAGTCACATTACCACAATGCAAAGTCCTATTCCGGGAAAAAAAACATGAAAGTCCTATTTTAGTACTTTTCTCTATGTTTTAGTCCTATTTAGGATGATTTCTATTATATGTACTACCTCCGTCTCAGACATTTGTCCACTTTCATTTTTACACACCATCCAATACACTTTTTTAATCCACTTTATCTTGTAATTTGTATATTAAAAAATTATAGAAATTATATATTAATAATCTATATGTTAAGACAAATCAAACAAGATCACACATGACTATATTTAGGCTTACACATTGAGAGAATTTAATGAGTCAAAGTGCTTAGATGAACAGTTTCAAAAGTCAAAACTGGACGAATACTCCGGGACGGAAGGAGTATGTATGAATTGAGTACCGAAATATCTTAATTACAAAAGACTAATTTTGGGATCTTTGCCAAATAACCCCTACTAGTAGCGCTTTAACCTTTATTAAACCTTATTTTCTTTAAATCTTATACCCGCGTACTAAATTTAAGCTTCAAAAACTTCATTTTTGATATTTTCAATTTTATTTTTTATTCGAAGAAACTTTATTAATTCAACAAAAATAGAGATAAAAAATAAATAAAGTTTGATCATGTGAATAGTAAATGCATAATTTAATTTGAAAGAGAGGGAGTACAAGAATAATACTCCCTCCGTCTAAAACTTATCCTCCTGTTATACGTTACGATGTTTGACTGGAGTTATTTTCAAATCCTTTTATATAAAAAATGGTGTAAAATTTAAAAATAAGAATTACTACATATATATTTAAAAAGCACATCAAAAGACCTACAAAACAAGAAGTGACATGACTATATTATTTTATCAATTAATCAACGAATATAGGCCAACAAAGTGAATAAAATTTGACCCTACGAAAAGTAAACGGGAAGATAATGTTTGGCTTGAGGGAGTGCCAATTTTATACTCGTTCCGTCCCAAAATAGATTATACTTTTTTCTCTCTCTCTCATCTCGATAACTTTTTTTATTTGTCGTTTTCATTGAATATTTGATAAAATAAAATGTTTCTGTTATCTCTGGTTTTGTAGAATTTTTGACATAGTTTTTTAATATGTAATTTTTATTTCATTTTTATATACCCCGGAGTACCAATTTGTAAATAAAATAATTTCAAAAGACGGGAGGTTTTATCTTGTAACTCTCAACTTATAATCAAATTAGAGACAAAGAGAGTAAAAAAAAGAAAAGGTTTTTTTGGACAGTGGAGATTGAGTAGGAAAAATGGGCCATACAGTGAGTGTAGCCGTGTAGGGCAAGAAAGCAGCAAATTGTTTAATTTTGTTGAATCTTTAATACACACTCCGTGATTTTTTAAAGAGTAAATTCTATAAAAGGTCCCCAGTTATAGGTCGTTTTACATATTTAGTCCCTACATATCAAATATTACTAATTTGGTCCCCAATTATTATATTTATTTCTACGAATGGTCCTTTGTTAACATTTTCATTAAAACGTGGATAAAATTATAAATTCACACTCCTTTCTCTCCTCAATTAAGCTTTCTCCTCCCTTGTACTCATTTCTCAAACCCGTCGCTGAGTTTCTAGCATTGAACCCTAAACCAAAATCATCACTCTTCTCTCAATTGTTTGTCTAACTGGAGGAACGATCATTTAAATTTTGGGTTTAAGAGCTTCAAACGCAGCGACGAGTTTGGGAAAGAGTATGAGAAGATGAAGAAAGCTTAATTGAGGAGATAGAGAAGTATGAATATATAATTTTATCCACGTTCTTAACGGAAATGTTAACAAAGGATCATTCGTGGAAATGAATATAATAATTGGGGACTAAATTAGTAATACTACCTCCGTCCCAGAGTATTTGTCCACTTTCATTTTTACACACCATCCAATACACTTCTTTAATCCATTTTATCTTGTAATTTGTATATTAAAAAATTATAGAAATTATATATTAATAATCTATATGTTAAGACAAATCAAACAAGATCACACATGACTATATTTAGGCTTAAACATTGAGAGAATTTGATGAGTCAAAATGCTTAGATGAACAGTTCCAAAAGTCAAAAGTGGACGAATACTCCGGGACGGAGGGAGTATTTGATATGTAGGGACTAAATATGTAAAACGACCTATAACTGGGGACCTTTTATATAATTTACTCTTTTTTAAATAATCACTCCAAATAGGAGTAAAACATAGAGAAAATATTAAAATAGAAGCTTTATATTTTTATTTTTTAAATAGGAATATGCAATGTGGTGATGTAGCACTGTATATGGACATTTCATTTTTTTGATACTGTATATGATGATTATTGGCATTGTAAATGCATTTTAAGCCCTAATTTAGAAATAAAAACATAGAACTCTTATTTTGGTACATTTACAATGTTTTTGATTTTTTTTGTGTTAAACAGACACTCTTTAATTACAAATTGTGAGAAAATTCTTTCTATATTGATTTTTTTTGTGTCAAATAATGACACTCTTGTAATAATATAAGGGGCTGTTTGGCAACTTCTAAATGGGTAAGTGCTGAACCAGTAAGAGGTCTGAACCATTAAGTGCTGAACTAGTAAGAGGTCTGAACCATTAAGAGCTAGTATATTGCTTAGCTATTCAGAGGCAAATGTCTGATCAATTCAGATAAGAGGTCTTAACCATTCAGACTCTGTATAATACTTAACTATTCAGAGGCAAATCTCTTAACCATTCAGACATCTAAACCTTTAAGAGGTTGAAACAAACAGTCTGAACCATTAAGTGCTGAACCATTCAGACATCTGAACCATTAAGAGACTGAAACAAACAGCCCCTAAATTCAATATAATTAAGTCATCATAAAATATGGTATGTAATTTTGATATATCAAATTCTTAAAATATTTATTTATCTAAATTATGTTTAGTTTGCAATCAAAGAATATTACTATTTGATTAATAAAATAATAAAAACAATAGTTTTTACTTTTTAGGATAGAGAGTACAAAAGATGTGTTTGCAACCGAATACTAGGATTAGTCGGCAGTGATCTCTATAAATATAATGAGTGTATGTAGAATAGGGCACTCCATTCCATTCCATTCAGAAAGAAAGAAGGCTGAAGCAGAATTTAATTCCCTTTTGGCGGCCGAGATTCAATTATTATGGCTTCTCTCGAATCAGCATTGGCCTTCATCCACAACTTCAAACGGAGCCTCCCCAACCACCACCACTACGAAGCTTTCTCAAAAGCGCTGATGGATTTCGCGGAGGGAAATTTAGACCGCAAAACTCTCGTTTCAAAGGTCTCCGCCCTCGTTGACGGCCGCCCCGACTTGGCCGCCGCTTTCAACAGCTTCTTGCCGGAGGACTGCCCCAAGATTCCCGTCGCCGAGAAAGAAAAACCGGCCAGGAAGCGGACGACATACGACGACGGCGATTCCGACCGGGAAGTTGGGAGGCGCGCGGTGGAATTCGTGAACCGGGTTCGATCCCTCCTCGAGGACGACGTCGTTTACGCCGCTTTCCTCAAAACCCTCTCGGATCTCAAGGCCCACAAGGACGTGGTGGAGGCGGACAAGAAAATGTCGAATCTGTTCCGACGGCACCCGGAGCTGTACGTGGAGTTCACATGGTTCACGGCCGACTCATGGCCGGAGAATCCCCCATCCGCCGCCGCCGCAGACGACTGGAGCGGAAGGGAGGAGTTGCTGCGGCGGAAGAAGAGGGCGGCGACGAAGACTCCGAAGCGGGACACGAGACTTGACGATGTGGAAGACGCACTGTACGAGAGCGACATGCTATTCCATTCACTGGAGTCAACAGCGGCGGCGGCCGGAAAGCAATCGGTGAATGAAACGGGCAGGGCAGATCTGGGGAAGTACTATTCGCCGATGAACATGAGGTGTATCCGGAGATTGTACGGGGAGGATGGTGAGCACGTGATTGAGTCGTTGCAGACAAACCCAGAGGCGGTTTCTCCCGTCATTTTGCATCGCTTGAAGGAGATGGTGGTGCAAACCCGCATTTGTCGCCAGCAGCTCAGGGCGAATTGCGCCAACGCACTTAGAAACTTTCACCACACCCCACCAACTCTGCAACCACACTGACACTTGAGCTTTTAGCTCGACGTAATCTATGTTGCCAATTCAACTTGGTTGTGTGTTTTGATATTAGAGAAACTTTGGTCACCCGGCCATTTGTGTACTAACTTCTGGTTTTGTAACTCTTCCACATTCAATGACTTGATTTGGTGCGTTCTTGAAATTAGATTTGTCATCAAACAATAACTAAAAACTAGAACCATGCTTTTTTTTTGTTGAACTAGAACGACGCTATATATATTACTTTATTTATCGCAAGAAGTGATTGATGATGGTTGGAAAATTTAGCACCAACAGAAGCAAGAAATTAACTAGTAGTCCAACAACAAAGAGAAATTGCAAGCCAACAAATAGAGATGACAAACATTGTAACGGGAAAAACCGTATTAACGGAAGTAAAACCATCACTATAAAAATTGTGTAAGTACAACTTCACCATTTATTAGAATTACAACATCAATCCTAGACCCACATACAATACATAGGAACAAAGAAAATCCCTCTAAATCCACTAGCACAATTGGTAAAACCCCACCAATCCTCTACTAGAACCTTTTAGAGTAATTCCTAAAATATTGTGTGAAAAAGAGTTGTACAATCCCTCACAAGAAACACACGGCTGGAAGTTAACCTTTTTTTCTTTTCCTTGTGCTCAGAGCTCTTTGCCAAGCCCATGCAGGAGACATAAATAGGAAACAAAAAAACTTTAAGAAATATTTGCATTAAATAGCACTAAAACTTAAGTCATTTCTCTATATAGCACTTAAACTATTTTATTCCCTAAATAGCACTTAATAATGTCCATAATGTCCAGTGATAGCTTACATTTACTTGAATAATGACTAATGGATAATGACTAAAAATGCTATATTGGAGAAAAAACACATGTGATGTTATATAGGGAAAGTCGTTATATTTTAGTGCTATTTACGTAAATTTCTCAAACTTTAATGCCCAAACCGCCACCAACCTTGGCAAATGGAAAGTCACAAAGCTATGTGTACCAAGAGTAACCATGCATTAATTAAAATGCATGCTTCATCACTTCTCAAAATCTAAGACAAAATTAAACTTGCAGTAAAAAATAAAAGGTTAATTGGGCTGGACAAAATTAGGAAACATTCCCAGTCATCTCTCCCTCCAACCCAAGGGAGACCTGCAAGATCCTAGAAGCCATCAACCACTGTAGCCTCATCCGCGAACGAGACACGTCTTTTACTTTTTCGATCTGAGCCACTCGTAGCCGTATGACTCGCCATACGATACAAATCGCGATCCAACTCCCCCTTGATCACAATTGTGCTACCCTTAGTCATCTAACCACCACCTGATACAGAAGGATTAATTAATAATTTATATTATTTAGTTAATTAGATAGTTTAATTATTTTTATTGTGGAGTGGAATTATAACGCTCCTTCGAGGGTTTCTTTTCGGTTCTTTACCTCGACGCTTTTATTGAACCGATAGGCTTAGGAACTAAGTATTTACTAGGGTTAGGTTTACCATCTTCATCTATATACTGAGTTGTAACCTCTTTTAGATTAATCATGAATGAAGAACAACAATATTTTCACTCCTAAACCCTAATCTCGCTCCCCTCTCCTCTCTAGCTGTGCGGCTCGTCTCTTCCCTTCTCCTCTCAATGAAAGCACCAATTGATACGGTATGGTAAGTGATACAGAAGGATTAATTAATAATTTATATTACGGAGTATTTAGTTAATTATATAGTTTAATTATTTTTATTGTTGAGTGGAATTATAACACTCCTTCGAGAGTTTCTTTTCGGTTCTTTACCTCGACGCTTTTATTGAACCGATAGGCTTAGAAACTAAGTATTTACTAGGGTTAGGTTTACCATCTTCATCTATATACTGAGTTGTAACCTCTTTTAGATTAATCATGAATGAAGAACAACAATATTTTCACTCCTAAACCCTAATCTCTCTCCCCTCTCCTCTCTAGCCGTGCGGCTCGTCTCTTCCCTTCTCCTCTCAATGAAAGCACCAATTGATACGGTATGGTAAGTGATACAGAAGGATTAATTAATAATTTATATTACGGAGTATTTAGTTAATTATATAGTTTAATTATTTTTATTGTTGAGTTGAATTATAACACTCCTTCGAGGGTTTCTTTTCGGTTCTTTATCTCGACGCTTTTATTGAACCGATAGGCTAAGGAACTAAGTATTTACTAGGGTTAGGGTTTACCATCTTCATCTATATATTGAGTTGTAACCTCTTTTAGATTAATCATGAATGAAGAACAACAATATTTTCACTCCTAAACCCTAATCTCTCTCCCCTCTCTCCTTTCTAGCCGGGCGGTTCCTCTCTTCCCTTCTCCTCTCAAATCTTGTCTTCTTCCTCCCTTCCTTGACTCTCTAACTTCTTCTCCCAAATTCTTCATCTCCTCCCCCTAATTTCTCAATTTCTCTTCCCTATTTTGATATGATACCGTATCAATTGGTGCTTCCATTCTCGAACTCTCACAACTAAAAAATCCAAAAAAAAGAGAAAATCACATACAATCGATCGCAAGGGGAAGAGCACTCGGAGATCTTGTCCGTCACCGTCTCCAATCATTGCAAACTTTCCGGCCAGGCACCACGTTGGCCTTTGAGTATATAAATTAAAAAGTAGCTTTAGGCTGCATTCCGTATGCCTGATCTAATTAGATCTGATTTGATTTTTGAAGATTATGTCTAATCTGATTTAATAAAATCTGATCTAGTCTGATTGAATCTAATCTGATCTAATTAGATCTAACCTGGTCTAAACTGATTGGACCTTATATGGTCTACTCTTATTGTAGTTGTATTTAAAGTATTTCTAATCTGGTATGGTCTAATTTAATTGGATCTGATATGATCTGATTTATGAAGGGTCTAAAACTTAAAATAGCTTATGATCTAAATTTCGAAAAGTCTCTTGGAGTACCAATAAGTGTAGAGTAGCAGCTACTCCATCCGCCCGAGAAAGAACATCCCATTTTGACTTTTGGTGATTTTTATGGAATCTTGACTTTAGGAGAAAATGTCCAAAATACCCATGACCACCAATTCCCTAGCTCCCCCGCTAGAGGGAGCACCCACCAATGCCCTAATTCTCACCATTGCCCATCCCGCCGTTGCCCCACCTCTGACCGCCGATAGCCCCATCATCACCCTCAGCACCATGATCCCCAGTCGCTATTGAGAAAGAGAAAAAAGAAGGGGGAGAAAGATGAGAAGAAGATTATTAAGCACATATCTACTGTAGATCCACCGCCACATTAGCTCCCACCACCATCGTTTGCTCCATCATCGTCATCTGGTCCATCCACCGCCACCTCAACCTCATAGGTCTAGCACAAATCTAGAAGAAAAAGAAGAAGGGGGGGGAGAAAGAAAAGAAGGCGTATGAAGACAGTGGAGAAAGAAGGATGAGGAGGAGAAAAAGAAGATAAGAAGAAGGAGAAGAAGGAAGAAGAAGAAGAAGAGAATGAGAAGAAGGGGGTGGAGTGCTTCTTTGGTGCATTTTTGGTACATATTATTTATGTTGACTTTTTCACATAATTTTTTTTTTACTTTTTAATTAAAAAACGAATGTTTATTTAAGTGATAAAGAAATATTTATTTTACTTATATGTAGGTGAGAGATGGGGGAGTGCTTGTGGCAAGAAAAAGGAAAGAGAAAGAAGAAAAAAGAAAATGGAATTTAATGAGAAGAGTAATTTAGGAAGAACTGAGATGAAAAGATAGAATGAGAAGAAATTAGTTATAGATGAAGGGAGTATAATTTATATACTCAAAGGCCAAAGCATATCCAACTCCAAGGGATCCTAGCGCCGGCAATGACTACCATTTGTAGTTTAATCTCTTCCTTATTAACCCTTAAGAATGCTGGCGCGACAACCAGTACCTCCAAAGCTTGTTGCATTAAGATCAGCTGTATTTGCCCATCCTCTTTCAACCGTCGTGGTACCCTCGGAGTCAGACACTGCGGCGGCAGCTGGGGAAGGAACTGTGCCATTAGCACCGGCGGCTGGAGCCCTAATACGTGGAGCTGCCTGCTCTTTTTACCTGGCCATCATGATAGCTTCGTCTCAGAGGAGGATGGTATAAGCGCATTTCTTCAGGTGTCTTTATTTTCCATTTCGTATCTGATTTGATTTCGAGTTTTTGTGGAGTGTGTTATCTGATATGCCATTAAGCTTTGATTCCTCTTCACATTGAATTGTCTGGCGTTTTTTTTTTTGGTATTTTTCCTCAATTCATTTTTTGATCTATTAGATTCTTCCTAACGATTTGAGGGACTCTCTGTTGGCTGACTGTAGGCTAGAGCAGCTGCTAGAGGTGATTTTCGTTTCCTTATTTCTTGGTCTTAGATGCCATTGTTGAACCTTCCTTTGCTTGATTTGATAATGATACTGTTTGGATTTGGAATGTGAGTAGTTGGTACAGCTTTATTTCTCTGGTCGTTTGGTTTTCCCTTCCAAGATTCGTTTACACTATTTTTGGTTAGAGGAATTTGGATGAAAAAGAAAAGAAAATGATTTTCTCCCATTTTCCTCACCAAAATGAGAAGAATTTGGTTTTCCCTCCTCTTAGTATATTTTGCCTTCCCATTTTCTTTTCCTTCCATTTTTCCTTTCCTTTCCTCTCTAACCAAACAAGAAAACCTATTTTCTACTTCATTTTCTTTTCTTTTCCCTTTCAAATTCCTTGAACGAAACATAGTGTTACGGGCTTCATGTCCCCTAGTTTTAGTTATCTAGTAGAGTTACCCTGTTGCAAAAATGTGATAAATCTATGGAGATTGTTAATTCTTCCAATCTACTTGTGGATTTTTTTCTACCCAACTGTGTAGGTTTAGGCAAAGCAGACTATGGATTTGCTCGTCAGTGAGTATTGCATTACCAACCATAGTGATTTCTAGTTAAGTTAATTCATTGTTCATTGCATGCTACGCAGGTGATATTGGATTTGGGCCGTTTACCACAGGCACAATACTTGGGTGATTTTGGTAGGAAGTGGCTAAGAAAAACTGAGGTAAGGTCTGAAGAAGCAGATATTTTCTTTCAAAAATCAATTGATAAAGTTTTAGGTTCAGATAAATAATGGACTAAATCATGGTGATACATTAAAATTCTTTTGCCCCTAGAGGAAACCTCTTTTTTGCAGGGGTAAGTCTACATCTTGACTCCCATACCCCAACTGAGTTGGGATTATACTGGGTTTCAATGGCTTGATTGTATATTATTCCACTTAGGTGAGTTTATTGTTACCCAATACTTTGTGTTGTCTAATTGATTGGTAGTTTTTAAACACACTCCATCTCCTTTGTACAAAATGGAATGAAATAAACAGAATGAATTAACATTGAAGAATGAAGATTATACTGTATTTAGTTTATACTTGAAGCTGAAGACTTCTGTTTTCTATCAAGGTGTCACTTGAAGACCTTGAGTACGTTCAAAAGGCAGTTGGACAATTCGGAGGCGACAATCGAGCCGGAATCGAGGGTAGCTTGCACCGGGTTTCTTCTATTAAGAGTAGGAAGGGGGAAGTCGTTGGGTTGACTTGCCGAGTTGGTAGGGCAGTCAAAGGTCAGATTGACATGGTCAGGGATTTGCTTGAATTTGGTGAAAGCATCTTGTTTCTTGGAAGGTGAGTGAGCGACATACATGCTCATATTGAAGGAACCCTTCTGGCTTCTGATGATGCCACTATTTACATCATTGGGAAGGACACTATTTCATCAACATTTCCACTAAGCATCCATGTCCAGAAAAGAGATTTAATGTGATTTATCCTCCAGAATTGAATATATTGAATTTAACAGGCCTGCTGTTGGCAAAACTACAGTACTGAGAGAGTTATCCCGTGTCTTGGCTGACGAGCTTCATAAAAGAGTGGTTTGTCGAGTTTTTGTTTAAAAAAAGGTTTTCATCATTGTCTATCTTAAGGATTTCTATTTCACCAAATAGTTTGTTATATATAGATGTATTTTGTGTTAGGTGATTGTTGACACCAGCAATGAAATAGGAGGTGAGGGGGATGTTCCACATCCAGCAATAGGGGGTGCAAGAAGACTGCAGGTAAAAAATCCTTCTATGCAGCACCAAGTGATGATAGAAGCAGTTGAGAATCACATGCCTCAGGTGATAATTATTGATGAGATTAGCACCGAAGCTGAAGTTCATGCATGTCGTACAATAGCTGAGAGAGGAGTTATGCTTATCGGCACAGCTCATGGAAAGCAACTGCAGAATATAATAAAAAATCCAACTTTATCTGAATTGGTCAGTGTTGAACTTTGTAATATTTGGGGCGATGATTGCTGATGACATGTCACACCTATCATTTTTGTCTATATATTTTGTTCATTCAAGTTTTCTCTTACCTCAATATAGTTCACTATGTTTTGAGCCTAATTGGTCTTTAATAAGATTATGATTTATTCACAATTCAGTTTTCACTTTGTGGCCTCCTTGTTTCATACTTTTGCAGATAGGTGGTCTAGAATATGTGACTCTGACTGATGAAGAAGCTCGGACTAGGAATAGCAGGAAGGGTGTTCTTGTGAGGAGAGCTCCACCAACATTTCCCTTTCTCATTGAAATAAGAGAGAGACACTATTGGGTTGCACATAGGGTTAGTTGGCAAACTTTATTTCAATATATAATAATGCAATGCAGTTCATACATGGTAACTCTTTCCATATAATCATACATAGTACAATAGTTTGCTTCACCAATATTTTGGAGTCCTTGTATTAAGATTGATTGACGTCTGTCTTCTGCTCCCATGTAGTGTCCATGTGATTTTTTCATTTCCTGGAAGAGAAACTATTAAACAATTAACCTTTCCTTGAGAACTATATTCTTCTGTATTCCCCTTTTTCATTGTTAACTCTACTTTTTGGTTCCTTGAGTATAGTGGCAATTCCAAATCTGGGTTACAACTTCTAATATTTATGTATGTAGTCAGCTATTTTCAATTTTTTTTACATTCAGTCTATAATATGTTATTGCCCAAACTTTTTGGACATTTAACCAAACTGGAATCTTTCAGCAAACAATACTGGAGTAGTATTCAACTTAGATGACTTAACGCTTCAAACTTGAAGGGATTGAATAGATCTGAAATAGCCATTATTCAGACAAGAATTAACTCTTCTTTGCCCATAATGCACTTTTTGTTTTCTTGATTGCCCAGACCGAGAAAAGTGTGGATGCTTTGCTTTGTGGAAGAAAGCCAATCGTTGAGGTATTTCACCTGTGTTGCTAGGATTTATGAATGAACCCACCTAACCTTTTATTAATCTTAACTACACCAGTGGTTCATGTTAAGGTCTACTTAAGAGTCATGGCTAAAATTTTACAAACATAAATTCCTTAAATGTGTACCATCAACAAAAGTGGGAATCAATTAATTCTCTCTAATAGTCTGTTGTTTAGAAGCAAAATGGGCCAAACTAGTATTTTCATTACATAACACAGATATTACAACACACAAACGAACACTTGTTTTTCTCTAAATGAAGCTGCTGCTTCGTTTCTATCTCAACCCATACTACATGCACATTTGTTTTTTCTCGTATGCATCTCGCAATACGTCTTCTTTCCTTTTTCTTCACCCTCATATTATGCGTACATATATTTCGAAAGACAAGTCAAAAAGTGTTGCTAATGTCTTTAAAACTTTGCAGGCATGCATTTTCCATAAGATTTCCAATATTGTCTCCTCACTTCCTTTGCAATACAATAAGCATCCCAACATCTTCTTCCAAGTATTTTTTTAGCCTCCAATTTTTACTCGAATATATAGTCATGTTTGGTTTCCAATACTACTTTCGAGTAGGGGTAAGGTTTGCGTTCAGACACGCACCCTCTCTAGACCGTACTTTTTTGGGATTCAACTGGGTTGTTGTTGTTTGGTTTCCAACACTCTCCCTCAAAATTAATTTTTTTATTCCGAGCCTCTCCAATCATCCAAATCTTATATGCGTACCACATTTTTCATGAGCTTTGCTTGTGACTATATATCTCTTTCCTCCATTTGAAATATAATCCAATTTGTCTTTGTTCGTATTTACTTTGATTCACTTGTTGCCTGTTCTCTTGTTGTCCTATGAAGATTTTCTAACGTTTTTCAGCCTATTCTTCTTCCAATTATTGTTTCCATCACTTTTTTAGCATTGGAGTTTTTTCATTAGCATATGACACAAATTTTGTGACTGGAGACCATACCCATCAAGTGCCCATTTTATACTGAGTTTCTTTTGAGATATTATCTCTTATTTTTGACGACTATCGTTCATGAAAGATACAAGCTTTGTAGCACTTGGCAAAGATATCGAGCATTAACACCATCATTGTCTTGCTCCCCCATCATGTTAGTATTTTTTCTTGTTGATGTCTTCTCCATTTTCAACAACATCGATAGAAGAATTTTGTTCTTCCATCTCTTGTTTATCAACTTCCTCACAGTCAGATGTTACAGACTTGCAACGTAATCCTTGTTCATTTCAATATCTAGTTCATCTAAATTATATAAGCGTCCAAGATCTCAGTCCCCACTCTTCTCAACAAAAAACTCGTCTTCTTCAGAATTTAACTCCTCTTAAGGAAAACTATGATCGCTCTCTCATTCATCCTTCTCTACCTCTAGAGCTTCACCATATTCTGGAGCTAAAACCTCTTTGTTTTTAGTTTTCTTCTCTCTATTGTCCTTTTTTGTCCTTCACTTTCTGCTTATCTTTTTTGCCATTCATTTCTTGGCTTTTCTCTTCAGTCACGTGTTCAATAACTTCTCCTTTTGTCTCTTCTTGAGTTACTTTCTCAATCCCACCTTGATCCTTGGTTCAGTGAACTTCCAAATATTGTGAGTCTTCAAATGGGTAGACATCAAGGTCTCCCAAAAACTGAAATCAAGGTTCCTATAAAGTTTAGGACCTATATGAAAAATTAATATAAAATTTTATGACAACAAATATTCAAATTTAATATTTTTTATTTATTAAACTTTTTTATTTTTTAATTTTTCAGAAAATATATTATCTTGTGCTCTTTTTGTTATATTATTTAAGGAATATTCAAAAACTCTCACTTCAGATTATCCGTTAAAAGTAAGCTGATGGTTGATACATGTAACCAAATTAATGAGTTCAATTATTTAAAAAAAATTGGTGTTATTTTGATTTGACCCTCACTTTTATTTTCTTATTGTCCCAAAATCAGTTACCCGTTTTTTTTTAGCATGCACATTTACTTCTTTTAAGTTAATATACATATTTACTGCATTCCACCTAAGTTTTATCAAACCCCAAAAAAGTAGGCATGTGCATTTTTATAGAGTAGTGTCTTTTTACTCTTAGTTTCCGTGTCATTTTCACATGGGATGATAATTTTGGGACGAAAGGAGTATGTTTCTTATGAAGAATCGTCTAGTGTAAGTTATAAATATTAACTCTAAAGAGTTCCAATGAATTTTGGTTAAATTTTCTCCTTCTAAAGCTCGAGTACGAAAAATCTAGTACCGGCATGATACCTAGAAATCCAATTGAAACCTGATACGGAGACTAGTACAGTAATTATAACCATGCTTGGGATTCTTTTGTTCCTTTTAAATTGTCAAAAAAATGAAACTGAGTTAAATTTCATTTCATACGGTTTCTTGAAAGCCTGAATAAAGCAAGTATTTGATATTGTCGTTGATTAGCGTGGATGAGGCTAATATAATACTCATTCTCCCGAAAAAAGGCTCAACATTTTTCGGGATGTCACAAAGTAAGGTTCTGCATTACTCTTAAGGAAAATTGAGTGGCTCATATTATTTCGTTCTCCGTTGCACAAATATAAACAATACAGTTAAGCATAAACCACACAATTTAACCTTTCTTAATAACTGTGTCAGCTCAAGTTAGTAATCTCATTTCGGGACGGAGGGAGTAGTTTTTTGTTTTGCATGGTTGACTTTCTTCAAGTATTATGTTTTGAAATGTGTTGCTTTAGCAGGTTAGGAAGAGAGATGAACAATTCAAGTTGGTGATTCAGAGATGGAAAATAGATGATTGAGTCTGTTGTACGCAGTAGAAATATTTTTGCAAGTCATATGACTCAAACATATATGGATGTTTGGGTCAAAAGTGGAATATTCAGAAATGCATCTCTTGTGCTCAACATGAATGGTAGTGACATTATATGCACAAATGTTCCTTTGAGTTTAATTGTCATTTCCTTGCAAGGCACCAAGAAATTTTTTTTTGGCAGTTTTCTCAACCAAAGATTTAAGCACTCATAATGAAAACCCATTATGAATGTGGACGGTACAATGCTGGATTTACCAATATTTTAATGCTGGGTACCTTCAATTTTGTGACAAGAACTCTTGAATCCCACCGTTTTTAAAAATATATTTTGAGATACCCTAAAACATCCAAAATTAACTCTGGAAGGACTTTCCGTCCATCATGCCGTCATATTTGAAATTTTTTGTACATCCATTCACGATCATCAACTTTACTCATTATAGCAATATCAAACACTATTGATAACAATAGACTCATAGAATGAACACTTCAACTTACTTATCAACAATTCAAAATAATACACAAAACAATTGAGTTCAAAGTAACTTTGTCAAACTGTTATGACTACGTTGCATTATCACAACCTCTACGACTTTGCATAATAAATAACAAAAATGTCGTCAAAATTCAAACTCCACGTATTTTCAACTATTTAGAACAACTTATAATTAATAAAATATTGGTAATGACAATTGGTGAAAATTTCAATTCAAACACATACTCCCTCTGTCCTTGAGTATTTGTCTACTTTTAATTTTTTTCGGTTAAAATTGGTAAATTTTGACTTCAAATTAAATAAAAATGATATTAGACATTGATACAAAAAGAGTTTTATTAGATTTATTATATCAAATATTTTCAAAATATTATTTTATTTAATTAAAATAGAACATATATTTTATTTAATTATAGGTCAAAAGTTGAAAACAGTTGACTGAAAAAAGTCAAAACTGGACAAATACTCAGAGACAGAGGTAGTATAATTTAATAAAATAAAAATAAAAAACTTTATATTTGAGGCGAACGTTGAGGTGACAAGAGGCTAGCAACAAAGACCTAGCTTTTGTGGATACTCGCGCTGGGCAGCGAACCGGACAACATTGGCTAACAATGGGAGGGACTTGTCCAGGCGCATGGCAAATAGTGCTTCCTTGACTTCACATTCTCGAAACGAATGAAGCAAAGAGGCATTCTGCTCGGCTATAGCCATCTTAATTCGGGGTTAAAACGTACATACTGGATCCAAACCGGATATCACCCACCCGACAGTTCACTGTTCGGTTGGTACGTAATCCACAAGACTCATAGAGTGGATTATCGATTCCTTTGTTCTGTCTTAAACTATTTTTAGTTTAAGAATCCAGTTAGAAATATTGCCTTAGACTAGGAATAGCTAAAAGCTTGTTATAAAAATGATTTGGTCTTAGATTAAGTATAATTTAAGAGCACTATTGAGATATTGAATACTGTATATGTCATGAAATATCTTGAATTAAAATATTGTGAATATCATGATTGATAAATGCTTGAAATGTATATTATGTGCATGAAATATCAAATGATTGATTATGAATTGAGATTCAGTTTATATGGATGTTCGACGCATTAGATACGCTTACTCAGCTTTACCGTTGAGCTTGTAGTGTGTTTTATTTGCTACACGCAGGTAAACAAAAAGAATAAAGTGATGAATTCTTCAAAAACGGATGGGGCGAGACGGTCGTGATGGATGTGTGGTTTATATAAATAATTGTGAATGTCATGTGACATGTTTTGAATTCGCTTCCGCAACATTATTAAACACTCCGTATTTGTACTATTATGCATTGAATATTATTTATGATTAATAAAGATGTGTGTAATGTTTTAAATTTTACGATTACCAAGTTAATACTTTAGTCTGAAAGGGGTTGCAGACTTGGACTGATTAGCGTGTTATAGAAAAATCTCTGACCGGGTGGAAATCGAGAGCGGATTCACGAAAAGTGAGTCAAGGAAGGGGGGAGAGCCTTTGATATAGGCGAGGAGGCGGAGGATAACACGACGCGTGGCAGATTGCGAAGGCGATGCGTCAGGCGGCGCAATCATGACATATGGGAAGATGAAACGACAGGTGTAGAATGCAATTATTGCGTACGGGGAGCATACGACACATGTTAAAAGTGCAGAACTCAAATTTGAAATTCAAAAATCTAGGCGGGAAAGGCTTAAAATTTAAATTTCATGCACCAAATTCCAATTTTTCACTTCCCACCCTTGATAAATTTTACAAGGCCGAGAAATGGAGGGCTTATTCCACCCAAGACCCGGTCCAAATTTTGGTCCACAACAGTTGACCGTTCTGACACAAGTATATCAGAATGAAAGATTTAGACAAAAATATGGCCGATGGGTTAGACTCAAAAAGCTGACCAGTACGATATGTAGGCTTAACAGGCGAAGTACCTGACTTCGTGCTAGTGATCTTTTGACCCTTCAAAACGCATGACTGATGAACCTACTAGGTTGCTATGGTGTGAAACTGTCGGCACGAATAGCTCCAAAGGTGGTTGGATGGTAGCGGCCAATTTCAACGAAAGATTGCAGGAATATTCCAACATTCTCATCTGAGCACTACACGCCAAAGAAGTTTTATCCGCACAAGAAGACAAGGGAATAGGACAAAAACTACGGGACAAGAGGAAGTCACCTTGCACCGTCTGGGAACGTGGGCTGATGTGGACACGCGGTGGTGCCCGGTCCCCTCAACTCCCTATAAAAACTTTGTAACCTTCAAATGAAGGGATCCAAACTTTATCTGCCTAGATTTCATATTGTAATAGTTCCATGTACTACTTCAATACTTAAGAGCACTGGTAATACGTTTGAAGCCCCGGGGCTTCAAACCGGGGCTTCAAACTTTCTCTCTCTTCCACGTCAGCTTTAACTTACACCCAAAATTCACTGGAAATGGGTTTGAAGCCCCGGGGCTTCAAACCTTCATTTTTTACATTTTTAAATATACATCTTCTAAAATTAAATTAATAAAATGTAATTAATTTATTATTTAATTAAATTGAAACACGATTGTTGCGTCTCATTGATCGGCGGTCGATCGCCCCACTCTTGGTAGAACCACATCGCGGCGTCACTCGGCGGGAGATCGTCGGGAAAGAAGCCGGAGCCGGAAGGATTCATGCTGAAAATTGGGAGGGGGGGTTTGAATTTCGAAATTTAAAAATAATAAAGAAGAAGAGATTGAAGAAAAGGCGTGAGAGATTGGTTTGGGGGGTTGAATTTATAGGAATTTTTTTTTTGAAATCTGGGCTGCAACGGCTTTTTTAGCCGTTATGAGGGAGCCGCGCAAGAGTCACGCCGCGTCAAACGAATGACGTAGGGCTCCTCACGCCCGTTTAACGCCGGCGGGGGTGGTGTTTCACGCCCCCGGGGCGTTAAACGCCCCGTAACGCCGCTGGGCGTGAGGAGTATACCCAGTGCTCTAATAACAATTGGGCTATAGGTGTTTTCACCTACAGTTCTATCGGTCATTCCTTGTCTTTTGCGCCTTCACTCTCTAAGGTCAGCAGACTATTCTAGACGTGGTCTAGCACAGTTTGCTCGGATGGTTAATTTACACCATCATTTATAATCTTATTTTTTTTTTTCTACTGTGCATTTTTTGTAGTATGTATCTACGTTTTAAGGTGATATTAATTTTTTTTCAAGTATTCGTAATTTTATAACTTTTTTGTATAACCGGAAGTGACTTTGAAGTGCGGTCGACAACTTGGGCAGCGATCTTAAAAATTATAATTCATACAAACATTTAATTTATTTACACTTACAAATTTACAATTACAAAACAAAGGGAACTTCCGGTTCTGGAACTGGCACCGGCACTGTGACATCCGGCACCAGTAACGGTGCTTTGGATTGGTGGTACCGGAGCCAGCGGTTCCGGAACCGTACCGTGTCCACCCCTAGCCGGAAGTGACTTTGAAGTGCGACCGACAACTTGGGCGGTGTCTTTAAATTTTTTAGCAAATACTTGTCTATTTTAATTGAGTACTTGTATTTTTTTCCTCCATCTTTTGCTCTTAGTTTTTCCCCGTATTATATCAATTTAATTTTAATGAAATATTTATTTAATGTATTAATTTAAGTAATTTTGATTTTAATAAATTACTGTAAAAAATTTACAAAAATTAGGGTAAGACCACACCTATCAGTCTAAGGATCTAAGACTATTTATTTATAAATGCAGTTAATAATCATGGCACATTATTAAAATTCAAAAAATGTAGACCCACGTCCCCATCAAACATGACGTTCTGAAGACCGTGGTACAGTTCATTTTCGTGTAATGGAATTTTGCATCTGTACAAGCAATACAACTGTTTCTCCGTTAAAGTAAATCGAATACGGAGTAAATTAAAAGAAAACAAAACTAATCAGTTCAAATAATTAATGGATTCGGTTATTACGATTTACGAGTAATGTTATTATTATCTCGACGCATTTATCGAACCACTAAACAACCAATGGAGACCCAACCGGGAATCCAAATGTAAGTAGAACTCTGTGTGAGGAGGAGGAGAGATTAGTCTTTTTTCTTTTTTATTTTTATTTTTGTATTTTTATTTTTATTATGAGGAGGCTGCATTCTCCTTGCTGATGATGCAACTGTCCTCTCCCGAACTCCGCCCTCTTTTCTCTCCCTTGATCGTTTCTCTCTCTCTCTCTCTCTCTCTCTCTCTCTCTCTCTCTCAAGAAAACATCAAACGGAGAGAAAACCCATCCATCCACCCAACAGATACTCTCACTCCCTACTCTCCTACTTCTTCTTCTTCTTCTTCTTCTTCTTCTTTCTTCTTCTTCTGCTACTCAGTCACACTGCTGCTACCCATCCATCATCCATGGATACATACGAAGCTACCAAGATAGTTTTCTCCAGGGTTCAGAGCTTGGATCCGGAAAGTGCATCCAAAATCATGGGTTACATTCTGATTCAAGACCAGGGCGACGAGGAGATGATAAGATTGGCCCATGTTCCCGACACCCATCTCCTCTCACTCATCACTCAGGCCAAGGATTTCCTCGGCCTTTCCTCTTCCAACTCTTCATCTTCCCATTCTGCCCCTTCTTCGCCTTCCCCCTTCAGCCCCACCACCAAGTTCGGCCCTTTCACCCACTCTTCGTCCCCGAGGATCACGATTCCCAGCAACGGCTTCCCCCACTCCTCGTCGCCGTCCTCTCTCTGGTCGCCCTCCGCCGGCTCCCCGGCGTTCTCCAGAGCCCATCTCTCCTACGCCGCCGTGGTGAACGGTTCCACAAACCCTGCTGTCTCCGCCTCCCCCGCTCACGCTCCCTACAATGGCGACCCCGCCGACCACCAGTTTGAGCCGATAGTGAGCCCCACCGGAGGAGGGAACTCCAAGACCGAATCTCTGATTTTCCCGTACGAGGAGACCCCCGACCCGCACCACCAGCTGCAGCACCGGCGGCGGTTCTCGATGGGGGATGGATCAGAAGACGGCTTGAGGCCTTGCATGTACTTGGGTAGTAGAGGAGGTCTCTGCAAGAACGGGAACACCGCCGGCTTTACTGACTCGCCTGACGGCGGCTCCGCCTCCTTCAATTTTGTTGGTTCTCCGGGCAAAATGGATTCGGCCGCCTTTGAGGAGCTTGTTCGGATAAAAGCCCTTCAGCACCAAAGGTTTTCACAGCTCATGGCTTCTGGCGCTCACCATCCCTTCTCCTACAACAACAAGTGCATGAACATTTTGAACGATAATCCGAGGTATTTGCTTCCATTGAACCCATTTCTCGCCTCATTTGGTACGATTTTGATTAAAGATGTTCACTTTAAAGAAAGCATCATTTATGTTGTGGGCTTTAGACCTAGCGTAATCTTTAAATCTTTAAGAAATCTTTAAGAAATCTTTAATAAATCTTTAAATAATCTTTTATGGTAAGTAACTTTGGCAGTAGATTTGTTACCATGCATCTTGTTTCTGCACAATCAATTTGTCTTGTATTTCAGCAATGTGTGGTTTTGCCATTTTGGAAACCATTCCCAATTTGGCTTGGCAGATTGCTCTATATTTTTTCTCTTGATTATTTATTCTGTGTGGCTCTCTTTTTAGATTTCATTTCATAGAGGTTTTAAAAACTGATACTTCTCTTTATACATGTCTTTGACAATCAATCCCCATTGCCATTTCAGATCCCCTCCGGCTGCATTGATGGTAGGTGAAGAGCTTCGCAAATTTGGACGATGCCGACCAGATGCCAATGACTTTTCCGGCTTGGGCTTGGGCGGATACTCAAATTCTTGCTCCCGGCAAATTTACTTGACCTTTCCTGCAGATAGCACATTTAGCGAAGAGGATGTTTCTAATTACTTCAGGTGCGTATCTTGATTCTTTATATGCCGGATCTCCGAATTTTTTATTTAACTATTACACAGTTGCTTAGTTGTTATTTTTTTGTGTTGTATACTTGCTGTAGTTTGTATGGGCCAGTGCAAGATGTTAGAATTCCGTATCAGCAGAAGCGAATGTTTGGTTTTGTCACATTTGTCTACCCAGAGACGGTGAAGCGCATATTGGCTAAAGGGAATCCACACTTTGTTTGTGACTCTCGTGTGCTTGTTAAACCCTATAAGGAAAAGGGGAATATCCCAGAAAAGTATTTACCGTCTAAATGCATTTATTCTGTTTTCTCTAATCTTGTCATATTTTTGAGACGTGTGAGGATAATTTCCGGTCTTCTATTGATTATAATGTAGGAAACAACAGCATCAACATCACCATATGGACAGGGGGAAGTTTTCAACATGCTTGAGCCCATCCAGCCTTGATTCCTTGGAGCCTCATGACCTTCCTTTTGGTAAGCTCTTTAACACTTTTTGTGTATAGGTTGTTTTTTGTTTTCCGGGCTCGTAGTTATGGGCTATGTCTGGATCCCCCAAAATAATATGGGAATGGGAAAAATGGTAAGGTATTTTCTTGTGTTTTGTTTTATACTCGAATCAATTAATTAAATCACTTAAAGACACTTAAGTTCATTGTTTGCAGTCAAATTATGTTTTCTAGCTTATGAAATGACATAAAATGTAATAGTATACGTCATATGATACAGTTACAACACTTAATTTGAAACCGTAACTTCTCCAAAAACAAAGTCAAATGTGGCTTAAAATTAGGACTAGGGGCTGTTTATAAAAAATGAGTTTTAACAGACATAAAATGTAGTTCTTGAATTTGCCTATTGTTTTGCAGGACCAAGAATGTTTTACAATTCACGCGAGGCAATGCTTAGAAGAAAATTAGAGCAAGATGCCGAACTGCAGCAGGCCATTGAGCTTCAAGGAAGAAGGCTGATGAACATGCAGTTTGTGGACCAGAAGAATCACCATCATAATTATCCCCAGTTCCAGCCATGTTCATATCCTGGTGGTTCGGTTCCTTCTTTGGGCAGCTCTCTATCACAATACCATAATCTTGTCCCAGAAATGAATGCCGACCACCATGTGAAGCTTCCATGGGAACCAACTGAATCCCAGGAGAATGAGAGTGGAAATGAAGATAGTATTGGAAAGGACCAAATGCCAAATCTTGATGCCCTTGGATTGAATGTCAGGTATTATTGCCAAGCAGTTATGGTATATTTTTTATTTGCTTTTCCTCCTCTACTCTTTCAAGGGCATGTTTTGGACATTGGTTTGAAGAGGAATGGAGAGAAGGTTATTTTCCGTTTCTTAAAAAGTGCTATAACGTTATAGTTTTTTATATTTATTCAAAGATATAACATTATATATTACTAAAATCCCATCGCTCTAGTTTGTTACTACCTGTCCCAACCCCGTTCCTCTCTACAAAAACCCTAAAGCAAACTCGCAACATGAAGGATAAGAATAAGCAATGGGTTTTGTAACATATATGCAATTTTTTGTATTGAGTTTTAGCAAATATTTCATGAAATTTTCTCGCTTTCCAATATTACATCACATTGTCTTTCCTTGATGTTTTATGGTATCCAAATGTGGATCCTTATTGGTTGATATTGTGTTTGTCAGCTTGGATAACATACTTCCGGATAGCCTCTTTACCTTCCCCGCGAAAGAAACTGTGGACGACCTTGGTTCTTCATCTGCACCAGCAGAAGCAGATGATAGTTCCTCAGCTGCACCTTCCAATGACATCCCTATTCAAGCTGCTTCTTCCACCCTCAACATGCCTTCTCTTCAAGCATGTTCCCTGAAGATGCCAAAGTATATTTACTACCATATTTGTTTTTACAGTCGTAAAAATGTAGTTGAATTGAGAGATCTGAAATTCTTGTGTTACTTTCTTTGTTACCAGGCTAACCTCCGGCCAAGAAGCCATCGAAGTGTAGGCAGTAGTAGGCTTGAGCATGGTAAGATCACCATTAAATTGCACATAATTTGATTTTTTTAATAATCTTTAATTCTTTATGCCATAAGTTCATACCAAAGAAAGGAGTGACGTTTGAACAAGTTATGTATAAGTGTATAACGCTACTTTTGAAGTCATAGAATGCTCACGTAAACCGTAATTTTTAAATTTATTTGGTTTAACAAGAAATGTAGATCATACTAACTTGTTACTTTATTTAGCAAATGTACACAAAGAATAGTTTTTTGGGAACATGCACTTATCAAACTGTGCAGTGAAATGCAAATGCATATTAATATGGTCATTGGTAAAAAGAGGTTCAGTCATTCAAGTCACAATTTGAGACAATTTCACCCAAGTTTGGTGACATTTTGTAATCCTAATGTCTGTCTGCACTGTGGTTTGAATGCAGAAAGCTGACTTGTATATCCATAACAGAAGAAAAGATCTGCAAGGAGGATCTGTTTCAAGACTTGTTTCAACATCAATAGGATAAATACTACTGGCAATGATACATAATGCATATGTATAGGACAGATGAACTGGTTTAAGGGAGTAGGATCCCTCTGTCTATTTTGTACCCTCTTTTGTAGTTGTGTGATGGACCCCACCCCCACCCACACCCCCACCCACACCCACACACACAAGAAAAGTATCACCACCACCACTTACAAACCCCAGAAGTAGTAACTGCTAGTAACTTTATATTTTCTCCTATAATGTTATTATTATTACCTGCCTCATATTTTACCCCTTCTTCCCATCTCTCTGATTTCCTAATTTTACTCTACCTGATCAGCTAGATCCCATGGTCAGTCAATCTCTGCAGCAGTGAAACAGAAAGCCCTTACATGGTGGGACTTGGGAGATTTCACAGGTTAAGTGAGGTGTGGTCCATACACAAGATTTTTTTTAATGCATCTGAAGGAAGCTTGTCACATTCAAAACATTTGAAAAAAATGGAGAATTGAGATTTTCTTTTGGAAGAAAAAATCTCAGCTCTCTAACCTTCAAATGTTATGAACAAAATGAGTGCATAGAAAATATTGTCCCCCCTTTCTAAACGACTAAATTCAACGCACGTGGAAATTAGGTGGGTAGGGAAGGAAGTTCACTAAGGGTCCGGTTGGTACACGGAATTGACGGAATTGAATTGGAAATTAAAATTTTAGGAAATTGATTTTGATGCAATTGTATTCTCCAATTCCAATTCATTTTTGGCACTATCAATTCCAAACCAACATATTTTTTTGCTACCAAATAATAGAATTGGAATTGTTGTCCACAATTTCAATTTCTTAGTTTGAATTCCGTATACCAAACGGATCCTACGGGTCTGTTTGGTACATGGAATTGGAATTGAATTGGACTTAAAATTCGAGGCAAGTCTAATTTATTTTCCACATATTTTTGTGTTACCAAAAAGAAGAATTGGAATTATTGTCTATAATTTCAATTTTATAATTTGAATTTCGTGTACCAAGCTGATTTATTTGATGATTGAAGTTCATCTAATTTGACGAATATTTTAGAAGGGAAGGGGTGATAAGGGTGTGTTTGGTTGGGGGGAAATTTTCCTCCCAACGGACGGAGCAGAATGCAAGTGGGGGAGATTAGGTGGGGGTCAAATATTTTATAGGAAAGCATGCGTGGAGAAGTGTGTGAAACTCAAAATAAAAACAAATACTCCAAATAGATCTTCATCACCACATAGTGCGTAGTAAATGTGGATCCATCATTCACGAGAAAAACTTCCCAAGAAGGGGAGATTAGCTGGATGGGAAGGGTTAACCACTGCACTGTGCTAAGTGCCCTTAAAGGGCAAACAAGTGTGAAATCTTTGGGGTGGGTGGGTGGGTGTTGCATCATCCATACCCTTTCTGTTTAGGGCACTGCCTCTTTTATATCAACGAGAGGGGTGTGCAGAAGAAGAAGAAAAAAAAAAGCAAAGCAAAGCTATGGTTCTTTAATGCAATTTAAAGTGACTTTGGAGGACTCTTTTGTCCTTTTCCTTGGTCTCTTTTAGGCTGGACATTTGAGGTTCCGGGCCCCACTCTCACATGGCTCCTTACACCACTTTTGATGGTATATGGTACGACAACCTTTATCATTGCCTGGGTACAATTTATCCATTTTCGTCTTATTGTTGTCATTATTTCTCCGTTTTTACTGTTTTAGCTTAGGGAATCGGGATATAAACACTAATAATGATAGATCATCGGATTAAAAAATACTTCCGGTTTCGAAATTGGCAAAATTATATTTTATCGGTCTCAATTGATTCTTTAAACTATTTTAGTTTTCGCAGATATGTTTATTTAGATTTAAAAATATAACTTTAAACTTTTTTTTCGAATTTTATGTTACTCTTCTGTCTTATTTTATAACGCCTGTTTTGGTTTATGATGTTTGATTGAAATTATTTTTAAATCATTTTATATGGCAAATAATATATAGTTAAAAAATAAAAATTACATATTAAAATACTACATTAAAAGATTTACAAAACTAGTAGTGACAATAGTACTTTATTTTATCAAATTACTAATGAAAATAGAGAAAGAAAGTGAATGAAATTTGACTTTGTGAATAGTGAACATGCATTATAATTTGGGACAGAGAGTAATTATTAAATAAATTAATTGAAGAATAATTTATGTCAAATATTTATAAGCTTTTAATTGGATTAGATGAAGTAATGGCTAAAAAAAATACTCCATTAGTTTTCCGTGTATGTTGGATTAGTAAATTTTACAATTTTGTCATTGGATGCTGTGTGTTAAAATAGATTTTAATGGGTTTTTCAACTTGAGTTAGCACGTTCCCAGTTTTCGTTTTTAAATTTTTCTAGCTTCATTCTAAGCAACTTTTAACTTTTCCTTTCTTTGCTGCAGTTTTTAACTTTTAACCACTGCGGGAAAGTTTGACCCTTGCATGATCTCTTTTTTTACCATCGCATGACTTCCTTCCCTACATGTTAACCGCTAGATATACGGAGTACTTTTTTTTTATAAATAATATAGGGGTACTGTTCTTTAAAAAAGAAGAGTAAATTCCATATTTAGTCCTTAATTTTATATTGTTTTATATATTTAGTTCCTAGTTATCAAATTTAACAATAATAGTCCTCATAAAAATTGACCTTTAGTCAAAGTGAGAAGATCAATATAGGACGGAGGGAGAATTTTAAAAAGGCAATACACCTGCAATTATAGCTAGCACAATAATTTTTGCAAATTATCCTAATCTTCCAAGTAATTGTTTACAAGTAATCCTAAACTGGATAAATCCAATCTACAATGTACTCCCTCCGTCCCAATTTATAGTGTATGTTTAGGTTTACGATGTTTGACTGAAATTATTTTCAAATCATTTTATATGACAAATGGTATAGAGTTAAAAAATAAAAATTACATATTAAAATACTACATCAAAAGATCTACAAATGTAGTAGTGACAATAGTACTTTATTTTATCAAATTGCTAATGAAAATAGAGAAAGAATGTGTATGAAGTTTGACCCTGTAAATAGTAAACAGACACTATAATTTGGGACGGATGGAGTATGTTCCAAGTAATTATGGGGCCCAAACTGGATAATTCTTTCCATTTGTTATCATAATTGAAACAACACTTACCGAATGAACATTGATAATGAAAGAAGAGGGGCGAGTAATCGGACAAAGAAGGGACGAGCAAAGCTTCCAGATTTCTGCTGATAACCCTATATTTAACGGTGATATACCGATTGAACTGACGGAGGTCCATATGTGTCAAGACCAGACATAATTGGAGACTATTATTGTCAAATTTGATAACTAGGGACTAAAAATGTAAAACAATATAAAACTAGAGACTAAATATGGAATTTACTCAAAAAAAAGAAATTCACGTTTAGGCCATACAAAAAAGTTGGGCAGGGTACTCCGTACTTTGAATTTTGTGATAAAAATTTTTAGGTTACATTTTTTTTAATAATTATTTCTGAGTAGCTTAAAATTAAAATATCCAAAAACTTATTATAATACGGAGTATGACTATTCCGTCCAACCCTCTTTCAACTCGATCATCTTCATCATCGTTCCTCATCATCGTTCCGTCCATCTTTCTGTCCATCTTCTTCGCCCATCATCATCATCATCCCCTACACTGATACGGTTACCATGATTGAAGAGGAAGATGAAGTTGGGGCCTTGCGGGCCGGCCCAATGAAGAAGTCTAACAGAAATGTTAAATATGTTAACATAATACTCCCTCCGTCCCATAAAAATGGGTACGTTTTGACTAAAGTAGAAATTAAGGGAGGGATAATTTTGTGTTGACTTTCCAAAAATACCTTTGATGTGATGGGTAAAAGTATGATGTGATGTGTAGATTATTAGGAAAAAGGTATGATGTGATAGGTAGGGTTTGAAAAAGTAAGGAGTAAAAGTGGTTTTTTAATAGAAATGGATAAGGGATTGTGGGACGCAATTTTTTTGAAATGTGTAAATCTTTTTGGAACGGAGGTAGTATAACATATTTAATGTAGTTATTATATATGGTAGATTCTATTTTTGTATAGGATTCTATATTAATGTCATTTCCTTATTCTTTACCCTCCTACATGTATATAAGGGGAGGTGAAAACTTTGTAACAATCATAGAAATTCATAATTCTTCATGGTATCGGAGCAGTGGATGTTAAATATATACAATATATAATAATTTTAATATTATTGTATTATTATTGTTACCATACCTGTATAGCTTTTCTATCATGTCTCTCCTACCTTAATTAGGATTGAGACTTTTAGTATATATACATGTATTCTTCACACAATTAAATCAAGGAAAATGATTCTTTTTCATGGTATCGGAGCCTAACTAAAACCTTAAAAATTTCCCCTCCTGTTTTTCGGCCCTCTCCCCTCGCCGACAGCGCCGCCGCCTCCCTCTCTCTTTCTCTCTCGGCCGGCAGCCCCTCCCCGGCCTCCTCTATAATGGCTGAAAGTGAGGTCACCTCTCAATCTGCAACCCCAAAACCTCCACATCTCGCTTTCTGTCTCCAACGTCAAACTCCATGTACCTATACAACTTAGTTTTTCTCAACCTAACTACAAAAAGTGAAGCCGTCTGTTTCTTCTTCTTGCACGCCGGTTCAATCTCTGGTTATCTCAACGGCTCCATCGTCCCTCTCTCCGACGATGATGATGAATGGTTCCAGCTTGATGCCATCCTCCAGGGCTGGATTCTCTCCACAATTACTAATGAAGTTTCTGATCTGGTTCTCTCCTCTGTATCCACTGCCTCTGCACTCTAGACGGTGATTCATGACCTGTTTCACGACAACAAACATGCTTGTGCCATGCAACTCAAGCACCAATTTCGTACCACCGTTAAGGGATCCACTCCCATGGCCACATATTGTCAAGATCTCAGAAATATTGCGGATTGGTTGGACGATGTCGATGCCCCCGTGTCTGAGCATCAATTGATTCTTTAGATGCTACGTGGCCTTCTCGACGATCTTCAAGCTCAAACCTCGTTCCTCCAATTTCAGGATCCCATTCCGAGTTTTCTCCAGGTCCGGTCGGCCCTTCCCTCCTCGACCGAAAGCGGACCCCCTGGGCGGAACCAGTAGCACCGCGCTGCTGGCGGGTCGAGACGGCGGCGGCTTCACCGGCGGACAGCACAGCAGCGGCGGTAACCATGGCGCTCCACACGGCAGGAACTCTGGTAGCGGGGGACCCGTTTTTGGCAGCACTTATGGTGATGATCCTTCCTCCAGGCAGCGTGATGGCTATGGACGCAGACAAGGGCACGACAATTGTAACTGGGGTCATGGTTGAGGGTGTAAAAGTGGAGGTTCAAGATAACGACCGCCAACGGACGCCTACAATCCTTGGAACTCACCTTACCCAGACCCTAGCCCCGAGGTGCTGGGCCCTCGACCCACTCCTGCTCCCCACCCCTATCACGCCCATGCATATTACACAACTACCCCACCCTCGAACCCATATCCTTACCCACCAAACTCCCCATGCCCGCCACCTTACCCCCCAGCCCCGCGACAGCCCCACAACCCCCCAACCCACAGCCTACTCGACACCCTACCCACCCACACCCACTGCCCTAGCTCACCATTTTGCCACTATGTCTCTTCGTGAACCCACATAGCTTATGGATACCGGTGCTTCACACAACATTGCCTCCGACCCAGGTACTCTTTCCCATGTCTCATCTCAAGATTTATATTCACCTCTATATATCACTGTTGGTAATGGATCTAAATTCCGCACTACGGCAGTTGGTAGCCACACCCTTCCCACCACCTATCCCCTCTCCTTAAATAATGTCTTGGTTTTACCCTATATCAAACATAATCGGCTGTCTCTGCTACCCAAATATCTCCGCCGCCACCTCTCATAAACTTGCACCACTCTCTGCCCGCTGTGTCTTTCTAGGCTATCCCTCAAACCAACGTGGATATCGATGTCTTGACCTTCAAACAAATAAAATCATTGTCTCTCGCCACTTCATTTTTGATGAAAACACTTTCCCATACGCGCACCCCATCACCCCTCCCGACCTACAATTCTTGGACGCCACAGACGACGGACCTAACCTACTAACCCACCCCCCACCTCTCTCAC
>OOIL02004123.1:7577-22382 GCA_900332095.2 Cuscuta campestris | reverse complement strand
CCCTGCCCGCCAACTCAACCCACCCGCAGCTCCTCCCAGGCCCAAACCCCTCAAAGCCCAATCCCCTTTCCCCCACACAGCCCCCAACGGCCCAAAAACTCCCTTACCCAACCCACAAACACTGCGGCCCAACAACCCAACCCGGCCCCAATTACCCACCCCATGAAAACTCGCTCTAAAGCTGGTGTCTTTTGTCCCAAACAGATTCTCAACCTTAACACCTCCGTCCCTATTTCCCCGTTACCCCCAACCTATCGTAGTGCACTAAATGATCCAAACTGGCATGCTGCTATGTGTGATGAATATAATGCCTTGATAAAGAATGACACATGGAATTAGTACCATCCTCCCCCTCACAAAACCTCATCACCGGTAAATGGCTTTTTAGACACAAATTTGGCCCTTCAGGTGAGTTATCCAGGTATAAGGCCCATTGGGTGGTTTGTGGTTTCAAAAACTTTTTGGTGTTGACTATGACGAGACTTTCAGCCCCGTTATCAAGCCTGCCACTGTCTGGGTGGTCCTCAGCCCTGCTCTGTCTCGGGGTTGGCCCATTCATCAACTTGATGTCAAAAATGCGTTCCTTCATATATGGTCAATTCCAGGAGATCGTTTATGCCAGTCAGCCCTCTGGCTTCCAGGATCCCACCTGACGTCACTATGTTTGCAAACTCAAGAAGGCTCTATACGGTCTCAAGCAAGCACCACGCTCATGGTATCACAAGTTGGCAGGGTTCATACAGATATTAGGTGTCGAGGATGTAAGGCCGACACATCTCTCTTTGTTTTCTCTCATTCCATGGGCACAACCTACCTACTGCTATATGTTGATGACATAGTACTCACGGCATCCTCCCCAGCACTTCTATAGAGTCATTCTGCAGCTAAAGGCTGAATTTGCCATGACAGACATGGGTGATCTACACTTTTTTCTCAGGATCAACGTTCATCGTACAGCTACTGACCTATTCCTCCACCAGACCCAGTTCACCCATGACATACTTGAGAGGGCAGGGATGGTTTCTTGCCACCCCATCTCTACCCCGATGGATACAAATGCAAAGCTTTCTATTATAGCTGGCACGACACTCTCTGACCCTTCTCTTTACAGGTCCATAGTTGGCGCTCTGCAGTACCTCACCTTCACTCATCCTGACATCACATATGCAGTTCAACAGCTCTGCCTACATCTTCATGCCCCACGCGATGCTCATCTCACAGCCATGAAGCGTGTCCTTCTTTATCTTCGTGGCACTGCCACCCATGGTGTTTATTTGACACTATCCACCACCGACTACTTACAGGCTTATTCTGATGCTGATTGGGCTGGCTGCCCTGACACGAGACGTTTCACATCGGGTTACTGAGTGTTTCTTGGCGACACTCTAGTTTCCTGGTCGTCTAAGCGCCATGCCACCACTTCTTGCTTCAGCGCCGAGGCTAAATATCGGGCCGTAGCAAATGCTGTTGCAGAGACCAGTTGGATCCGAAATCTTCTTCTTGAGCTCTAACAACCACTCCGTCGTGCCACCCTTGTTTTCTATGACAATGTCAGTGTTGTTTATCTCTCGTCCAATCCAGTGCAACATCAGCGCACCAAGCACGTTGAGGTTGATATCCACTTTGTGCGCGACAAAGTGGCGCTCGGCCATATCAAAGTCTTTCATGTTCCTTCATCCTCTCAGTTTGCTGATATCTTCACAAAAATAAAGGGTTGCCCTCACTCTTAATTCTTGACTTCAGAGAAAGCCTGGGCATCCGACCCCACCACATCCGACGTAGCCGAGAGCATGTTAAATATATATAAAATATATTTGATATTATTATATTATTATTGTTACCATACTTGTATAGGTTTCCTATTATGTCTCTCCTACCTTAATTAGGATTGAGACTCTTAGTATATATACATGTACACTTCACACAATTAAATCAAGGAAAATAATTCTTCTTCAGTGGATGTCCCTGTCACTGAATATCAGGTTGTTCTCCAAGCCCTCCGAGGACTCCCGAACGATCTCGGGAAATAGGTTTCCTTCCTTCAATTCCAAAAATCGCCGCCAACGTTCATGGAAACAAGACCGGCTCTCCTTCTGTTGGAAAACCAGCATCGGCCCCTCGTCCCCACTGGTGACGGCGGCACGACTCTTGCAGCGATCAACCTCGGTGGAGGAACAGGCGGCACAAAGGTCCATGGCGGTGCTAGAGGTCAGTAGCACAGGCAGCCCAATAGCGGCGGAAAGCTCCAGGGTAGTGGCGGCGGACGAGGACAAGCGGGAGGCGGTCGTGGTGGTCGACCGGCGCGCGAACGTAGTCGCGGTCGAAATGGTGGCGGCAATTTTCGGCAACCCACTAGGAAAACAGCATCCTGGCAGACCCCTTATCCCTACCCAAGCCAAGGCCTACTGGGCCCATGGCCCAATCCCTTTCCCTACCCAGCCCAAGCCCTTTTAACCCAGCCCAACACCAAACCTTTCTATCCACAATACCAAGCCCAATACCTGTATGCCCAAACCCCACCCCCTTACCCAATCTACCCGACCCACTCCCCTCAAAGCCCTTACCCGCCAGCCCCTCAACCACCAAACCCCACGGCTCTGGCCCAGCAATTTGATACAATGACCCTCCGTGAACCCACTTGGCTCATGGACACTGGTGCCTCTCACCATATTGCCTCATATCCAAGTACTATTTCTCATGTTTATTCTTCTCCTTTAAATTCACCATCGCTCATCACTGTAGGTAATGGATCAAAAGTTCATGCTACGGCTATTGGTAAACACACTTTTCGCACTTCCCCACCCCTATCCCTCAATAATGTCCCAGTCTCCCCTCATATCATTCATAATCTTATTTCTGTTCGCCAGTTTACCCATGATAATAATTGCACCATTGAATTTGACTCTCGTGGCTTTTTTGTGAAGGATCTATCCCCTGCGCCCTCACACTCGAGTCGTGTAGGTCCACGCTGCCTCTGTTGACACACAAACGTGGCATCGTCGTCGTGGTCATCCCAGTCCGGCTGTTCTTCATGGAGTCCCTTTCTTGTCTTCTCTTATTAATCACAATAAACTTTTTGAGGACAATTTATGTCATGGTTGTCAGTTAGGCAAACATGTTTGCCTTCCTTTTACTTCTTCTGTTAGAACATCAAGTTTTCCCTTTCAATTAATGCACACTGATCTGTGGCAATCTCCTGTTCCCAGCATTATTGGTTTTAAATTTCACATGCTTCTTTTGGAGGATTTTTCCTTTACGCCACAAGTCTGATGCTTTCTCACAACTGACAACTTTTCTAGCTTATGTGCATATTCAATTTAATACCACTATTAAGGCGTTTAATGTGACAACGGAACAAAATATCGCAACACTCTTCTTCAAAATGTTTTTAATTTGCTAGGTATTCTCTTCCGTTTTTCCTGCCCTCACACAAGCTAACAAAAAGGACGCGCAGAGCGTATGATCCGAACCATAAACAACACCATTCAAACTTTGCTTTTCCAGGCCCAATTACCCCTTGAGTATTGGGTTAAGCTCTCCACATGGCATGCCATCTCTTTAACCTCCTGCCCACTACAACTCTTCAAAACCGAACCCCTCACGAAGTACTGTTCCAGACACCACCCTCCTACTCTCACTTACGTGTCTTTGGTTGTCTTTGCTATCCTAACACCTCGGCCACCGCTCCTCAAAAACTATCCCCCAGCTCCTCCCGGTATGTCATTCTTGGCTATCCATCCAATTAACACGGGTTTCGATGCCTATATTTAGACACTCACAAAATCATTATTTCTCGTCATGTTGTCTTCGATGAAACCATTTTTCATTTTCCTCATGACACAACATCCTCTGATCTGCAATTTCAAATATTTTGCATTTTGAAGCGAACACGACATCTCATGGCTAATTGAAGATCGATATCTATTCGGAACTACCCAACTACCACCGCGCCACCGTACAACTATTTAATTATAAACTTTCTAATTTTGACTTTCTTTGATCAAACAGTGTCTCTTTGACCATATATTAAACATAATCTAAGTATATACTGCCTCCGTACCTATTAAAAAAAATTTCCAGTTTTGACTTTTGGGAGGGGAAGATGTAGAAGTTTGAGCAAGGCAGAACGACGAAAATTGAAACAAGTTGGGCTCGAGAAATATCATGTTTTTTCTAGTTTCTTCCAGTTCCTTCATGTTTTTCTAGTTTCTTCTAGTTCTTCCAGTTCCTTCTTGTTTCTTCCAACTATTCTCATTTTCTTCAAACTCTTTCTACTCTCCAACTAATTACTCTAAAACTGATATATTTTAATTTTGATTATTTTATTTTTATTATTATTAGAACTATCATGTTTATAACTATAGTTTACGGAGTATAAGTCAATTGTATTTTTTCATCTCACTATTTTTACGATTCACACTCGATCATTATTATTTTTTCTTCAACTTCTTAATATGAATAATGCAAATTTTTTGTATACTAATCTACATGATAAAATAGTAAAACATCATAATTTTAAACTATTTTAAAAAATTCTGGATAAAATAGTTACATATAAAAATATATAGAGGGAAAACGAAAACAATCAGCAAAACAATGTCAGGAAATGAAAAAGGAGCGGAAAAAAAAGACCATGCACCTTTCCCTTTTTTACTCATTGTTTTCTCATTTTTATTTATTTCAAAAAAAACTATTTTTTTTCATTTATCAAATTTTTATAAAAAAAATTGAAATTCAAAATAGTTTAGAGAAAAAGACTAAAGTAGGAGTAAAAAAACATAAAAAATGTACAAAAATAAGAGTTTTATATCTTTATTCCAAAAATAGGAGTTACAATGAAAATAAAATGTCAATCATGAATGAAAAATAGGTTTGATTACATTAGTGGTATCATATTTAAAACAAAATCTTGTAATATATAAAGTACAATTACAAATATATTATTCCATAATACATACTGCATAAATAAATTAATGTACAACGTAACTAGAATAACTTTTGAAAGTTTGTTATTTTTTTGATATTTATGCTAACTTTGTATTCTAATTATTTTTTCCAAAAGTAATTTTTATATGAAAAATAACAATACTTTTTTTCTTAAAAACATTCATTAAGATAAAGTTATAATAATAATAATAGTAATAATAATTTATAATAACAAGAGTTAGAATGATAATAATATAAAAATAAACTAAAATAGATTTTTTTAAAATTGTTTTTAGTTTTTCAAATTTTTCTAGTTTTTCCATTTTAATCTAATTTTTTCAAGTTCCTTCCAGTTTCTTCTAGTTTTTCTAGTATTTTTAAGTTTCTTCCAACATCCAGCTCTTTTTTTCCAGTTCTAAAGAACATGCTTTAAAAAATGATTATAAAATTTACAACATTTCTCCCTCTTGCATGACTCTCAAATAGACCTGGCAAAAAATGACTCGACCTGTTTTTGACCCAAAACCCAATCTGAAAACACTGGGTTTTGAACAAAAGTTTTGATGACCGAACCTAAAACGACCCGCTAAAAATGGGTCAAACCCGACCAAACCCGAACCCGACCTGACCAACTCGCTCAAGTAATCGTTTTTCAAAATCATACACTTACTACTCGTATTTAGTGTATATATTTATATTTTCAGACAAATTTTTAATGATATTACATAATTATCTTAAATTTTCTAAAACGTAAGCATTTTTAAATTCCTTATATTGATTTATATGTCTAAAACTTTTTTCAGGATTTAAAATAGAATAATCTAATAGATTTAAGACATATTTTTGATATTTTAAAATTATTAATAGAAAATCTAAGTGTTAATGTGAATTTAAAAATATATAAAACCAAAGTCATAACCCGTTGAGTCGACCCGAACCCGATGACACTGGGTCGTGAACATACAGTTCTTAACCCGAACCTGAAATAACCCGAACTCGAAGTGACCAAACCCGAACCCAACCTGACCGACCGATTTGCCAGCTCTGCTCTCAAATACTAAATTTTATCCTTCTTAATAAACACCTTAAAATAAGTTAATGCAGAGTAGATTTTTAAAAGAAATATTTGCATTACATAACACTAAAACTTAAATCATTTTCCTAAATACCACTTAAATGTTTTATTCCCTAAATATCACTTAATAATGTCGAGAAGGAGGAATAATGTCCAGTGATGGCGAAATTTACTTCAATAATGACTAATGGAGTACTTTCAACAAAAGAGGGGACACAACAACCTAATTAGATTCTACGAAAGTAGGGTTTGGAGAGAGTGTGTATGCTCTGACCTTGTCCCGACTTGAAAATAGAGATGGAAGATATTTTTAAGAGACCCTAGCTCAAGCTGCACAGATAAAAAAATTACAAGAGATACATAAAGTAGAGAAAATATAAATAATGCATCAAGCACAATGAGACAAGGAACAAACTAAAGTTAGCGAATGAAAATTATTGCGATCCAACTGGACGGATATTCCATAAAACACTTTTATATGATATTCAAGAGAAAAATAAATCATGCAGGCAAAACACGTACAAATTAGTCCATAAAAGTTTTTTTGAGTGCTATTAACTCGATTACATTATAGTATATGTTCCTCATCTTTGTTGGGACTCGAACGTGAGTATGATTCTTATGAACCTTAAGGAGTAAGTTCTCTATCACTCAAGCAAACTAGAAGCTCGATCACTCTACAAAATACGGAGTATTAATCTATGTGGTTTTATTATTGTAAGAATGATTGTACACCACTTAATTGGTATACACGAGTACTTTGCACTTACACATTGTGACACAGTGTGCATAAAATGTCATTGTGATTTGTGATTGCTAAAATTTCACACTGATATTTTTTTGACACTATGTGCTATCAATGTGTTAATGCAAAATAATGGTGTACCCCAAGTAATGTGCATGTACTTAGCAAATTTATTTTTTTAAAATACTTCCTCCTTCCTGAGATAGATTATAATCTTTTTTTCTTTGTCTTCTCGATAGTATTTGATAAAATAAAATATTATCGCCACCTCTCATTTCGAAGAACTTTTGATGTAATTTTTTAATATGTAATTTTTATTTCGTATTGATATACCAATTTTTAAAGAAAAAAATAGATTATAATTTTTTTGTCTTCTCGATATTATTTGACAAAATAAAATATTCTCATTACCTCTCATTTTGTAGAATTTCTGATCTAGTTTTTTATTATGTATTTTTTATTTCGTATTGATATACCAATTTTTAAAGCAAAATAATTTCAAAAGACAAGAGGTTTTGACTCATAAATTTGTAATCAAATTAAAGGGTGAGAGAATAAAAATTACACCATAATTATTTATTGTGGCAATGGTGAAGGTGGAGAGAGCGAGTCTCGCGGTCACCAAGTTTAAAAATTTGTAGATCTTTAAATCCCCATCTATTCACCGCATGATTTCTTCATCTTTCCCTTCCAACCATTCTTCCAACTCAGCATTAAATTTATTCTCTAAACAAACACAAAACAAAGCATCACAAATTCATTTTCTCACCACGTGTCATTCTCCCCGCGCCCCAGGATCACGTCTCTCTACTGTGACAAAAAGATTTTTTTTTTCTTTTTTTCTGAAAAAAAAAGTAAGAAAAAGGAAAAGTAGACTATACCCATACCCTACCTCCGTCGAACGGGAAACCGAAATCGTGATTCATCATCAAAATCTCGACGGCGGGCGACGGCGGAATGAGCAGCGGCCGCCGGAGACCGATGGATCGGATTCCAGGGTGAGTTATGTTTGTGCAAATTATATGGAGCCTTTATGCGAGTATTGCGGAGTGGTGAGGGCAGTTGTGTATTGTAGATCGGACTCGGCCAGGCTGTGCTTGCAGTGCGACGGGCGCGTGCACTCCGCCAACGCCCTGGCGCGTCGGCACCAGCGCTCCCTGATCTGCGACCGGTGCAATTCCCAGCCGGCGACGATGAGATGCACCGACGACGACGTCTGCATGTGCCAGTCCTGTGACTGGGCCGCTTGCTCCTCCAACCTTTCCCACCGCTGCAAGCTTTTGTTTCCCTACGCCGGCGTCCCTTCCCCCGCCGACTTCACCTCCATGTGGTCCGCCGTTCTCGACGCCGACGTCGTTCCCATTCCGCCGGAGCATCCCCTCCCCCCTCCTCATTCTACTCATAATAATAATGAGCCATACATTAATAATAATAGTAATAACTGGGCTTCCTGCCCTGCCGCCGCCGCCGCCGCAGACCCAAATAATAATAATAATCAGAATAATAACAATCATAGTAACCAGGGATTTGTGGCTAGTCGGCTCAATGAATTGGCGTCTTGCCTAAAGTTCGATCCGTCGTCGTGGGTCAATTCTTCTCAGCCGTCCGGTAGCAGAGATCAAACGCCCTTTTCAGCCGGCGCAGCGGCAGGGGAAACCAGCTGCCGACTCATGAACAAGGTCAGCTTCTTCTTCATTGAAAGTGATTGGTTAAATTTATACTGCTCCATATCGATTAAGGAATCCTATTATCTTTTATCTTTTGCTATAATTTTTGTGACTCATGTCTCTAAGAAGTCGACATGTGTTCAAATGACATGACACATGAATAAATTACATGGCATGCTTTAAATGCTCATTCATCATTTATAGAAAATTATTATTGATAATCTTTAAAATATTATGAGTTTAAAACAATATATTTTATATTGAAAATTGAAGGACTTCTGAATTTAGTGAAAATTATGTAAATGAAATAAATGTTATAATTTTTCAACAAAAGTTAAATAAATTATTCATCAAAAGAAACTAATCTTGATTAGCCCGGGTCTTTTTTCATAAAAACAACAATAATATTAAAAGTTTTTTTTAGTAAAATATAGTATTTTTATAAATTATTAATTTATTATTTTGTATGAAAAATTATTGAGCTAAAATATACTCTAGAGCAGCTCATCTTATACCACCTAATTAAAGATGAGAAATCTATTAAAGAAATTTAGTGGATTATGGATTTATGTATATTAGATAATTTTTAATATGACAAACTTTTTGGTTTAATGTATTCAATAACTTTTTAATAATTAAAATTTCCTTAAATATATAATAAGGATTATAAAAAATCTATCAAGATTTAAATTTTGTTTTACACACACACACACACAAATATATATCAAGATTTAAATTTTGTTTAATTACTTTTTTTAAAAAGCTCTTTTAATATATTTGTGTAAAACTTTTTCATTTTTTAACAATTTTATAAACATAATTTAACCATTGTAAAATATACTCCGTATTATATATATATATAGGATTATTTTTATACTATTCACTATTTATTTTAGTTTATTACCTTCTCAAAAATGATTATATAACTTTAATCACATATGTATATTTATGAATTAAATACTTTGCTTCAAAATTTTTATCCTTTTACATTATTTATTTTATTACTACATATATTTTTTAACAAAGTAAATAGAAAAAAATTGCTTTAATTGAAGGGTGACAAGTTACATTATGCCACATCTCTTATGATCTGTCATTATTTAAATAGTCTATTTCTTTATTATAATATTTTATTAATTAAAACCATTTTCATTAGTACTTTATTCAATGAGCATTGATTTTCTATAAAAAAAATATTTGTTTTAAATTAACATACCAATATATATTCCATCACTTCAAAACATATTTTATCACTATTAGAAAACTAAAATAAAAAACTTTAAGTTTATAGATTTTCAAAATTTTAGAATGTATGTGACCCGTGGGAAGCATGGGGCTAACATTTGTTTATTTGTATATGTTGGTGGGGTTTAGGGCTGTGACAATGAAAATAAAATGTCAATCATGAACGAAAATAGGTTTGATTACATTATGTGACATGCCTGATATTTAAAACAAAATCTTGTAATATATAAAGTATAATTACGAATATATTATTCTATAATAAATACTGCATAAATAAATTAAGGTGCAACGTAACCACAATAACTTTTAAAAGTTTATTATTTTGATATTTATGCTAACTTTGTATTCTAATTATTTTTTTCCAAAAGTGAATTTTTTGAATGAAAAATAACAATACTTTTTTATCTTAAATGCTTTCATTAAGATAAGGTGATAATAATAATCATAGTAATAATAATTTATAAATTTATACTACTCCGTATTGATTAAGGAATTTATTCGTATATGTTGGTGGGGTTTAGGGTTGTGACAATGATGTAGAGCTCTGTGAAGGAGCGGTGGATACTGCAGATAAAGACGCGTCGTTGAGTTTCAGTGGGTACGACGAGATGTTTGCGGCTGCCGCCGCCGCCGGCCAATGTCATCGAGGATTTAACGGCGACGATGAAGGCCTGGCCGCTTGTCTTCACACCGCCGCATCGAGGGACAATACCTTCTCCGGGACAGAGTCTAGCAGTCATCTTGTACGTATATAGTACCTTTAGCTAGTTCTCTGATGATATATACTGATTACTGATCACTCTTTAATTAATAATTAATCACATTTAGTGTGGCTGGCGTGCTAGACTGGTTTATTTTGTTGCAGACTTCGTCATCGGGACAACAAGAGCGCATGGGGGGCTGTTTAGAGTCGATTAATAATAATATGTTACCCAACATGAATAGCTCTATGATGATGATGATGATGATGATGAGCCCTAAAATGGTGGGATTCCCATTAACGACGACGACGGCGACCGGACAAGTTGGTTCACTCTCCAACATCACCGGAGACAGCGACATCGCGGAGCATCATCATCATCAAGACTGTGGCCTCTCGCCGGCTCTTCAGCTTGTGAATGGAGAAACAATATGGGAGTCCGGTTTTGATGTCACCTGCTGCAGTCCACATGCAAGAGACAAAGCCAAGATGAGATACAAGGAGAAAAAGAAAAACAGAACGTTAGTACCTCCAAACTCCATCTTTTTTCTCTACGCTTACTTCATGGTAGAATATAAAGACATACAACCATAAGTTTGAGTTTTGGTTGACTAAAAAGTCGTACGTTTAAATTTCACTGTCAACTCAAACAAAAATTAATCTAGCATGCACGTGAAGGAGCGTATTAGAGTATAAAATCTATCATGAGTCTATAACCACACGCTTAAGCATTTGGTTGAGTTACTTCACACTTTTCCATACACCTTTTTCTTAAATTATTCTTTTGGAATTATCTCATTAAAACATTTTTCTCCTATTTTTGTTAAATAAAGGGGACAATTATAAAATCAGGTTTCATCAAATTTACCATTAACTATTCACCGATATGATTCGTTATAAAACATACTCCGTATATGACAATCTATGAAAATATATGAGTAAAACTTTTGTTTTCATGCACCCAACTTCAGTCTCCTAATAATGGGGTCATCATATCAGCTTTGAGAAGTTGGAGCTTTGGTTGAGTTGGCATTGAAGTCTTGATAATTAAGAAGTCACGCGTTTAAACTTCACTGCCAGCCCAAACAAAAATAAATCTAACATGCATGTGAAGGAGCGTGTTAGAGTATAAAATCTATCATCAGCCTAGAACCAGAAGCTTTAGCTGTTGGTTGAGTTGTTTCTTGATACTTCTTCATACACCTTTTTCTTAAATTCTTATTTTGGAAATTTCTTAAAACATTTCTCTCTCCTTTTTCTTAAATAAAGGTGAAAATTTGACAATCAAATTTCTTCAAATTCACCATTAACTATTCATCGATATGATTTGTTATAAAACACACTCCGTATATGACAATTTATGTAAATATAGGAGTAAAATTTTGGTTTTCATGCACCCAACTTCAGTCTCCTAATAATGGGGTCATCATAGTAGCTTTGAGAAGTTGACTTTCATCAACATATATATAATTAACAATAATTATTTGCATTTCCACATTGAGTAGGTTCGAGAAGCAAATACGATATGTGTCACGGAAAGCAAGAGCTGATACTAGAAAGCGTGTGAAAGGAAGATTTGTTAAAGCTGGGGAAGAGTATGATTACGACCCGCTCAAAACTAAGGATATGGATATGGTGCCTGATTGACATACATATATATAAGGTACATGTCATATATTCTTCTTGTAATTATCTTTTTTCTTTCCTACTATTTACTCCCTCCGTCCCAAAAAGATTTACACGTTTCAAAAAAATTGCGTCCCATAATCCCTTACCCATTTCTATTAAAAAACCACTTTTACTCCCTACTTTTTCAAACCTTATCTATCACATCATACCTTTTTCCTAATAATCTACACATCACATCCTACTTTTACCCATCACATCAAGGGTATTTTTGGAAAGTCAACACAAAATTATCCCTCCCTTAATTTCAACTTTAGTCAAAATGGGTAACACTTTATGGGACGGAGGAAGTATTAGATTGTTTCTAAATTTTCTTCCTTCTTTCTTTTTAGAAAACAAATATGTGGTCTATATTAATTCTCTTTTCTTTACACAAACTACAACTCTCCATATTCCACTTTATTAAAAATCATATCGAGTCAAACGCAAAAGATAATTCAGGGACCGAGTGAACACTAAATAAGGTGCTGCAAAAAGATTCATTTTGTTAGCTAGTAATTAATGTGGATCGAACTTGATCCACTCGAAGTGCATACCACCTAACCTGTCTCATGAACTATGTATCCTACAAAATCTTAGTGGCATATTAATACATATGTTAGACAATACTCCTAGGATTTGTATTTATAGCAGTATTAATATTTTAGTCAGCTTCTATAATAGGTAGAATCCTAATTATTTTAGAATCTTTTTCTATATATAGACTCTTGTACACACTATTATTCCTTGAATAAATCATTATTTCATTATTCTAACATGGTATCAAAGCCTAATCCTTCCCCTTCAACTCCTTGTTAATATCGATCGGAAAGGGAAAATAATCGACTAGGGTTAGTTCTTGATCCCGCCGATTGCCGCACCAACCTACATCGATCACGGACTCTCTCTCCCTGATCGCAACTATCTACGGCACATTCTTCAACTAATCATATGGATCGTCTTCCTACAGGTCTCGATTTTTCTCTCTAGAACCTTCAATCTCTTACACATGTCAATGTTGATGACACAAACTATCCCTTATGGGGCCAGCAACACTACGGGCCAATCTCATGGCTCATCATCTCTTAGGTTTTGTTGATGGCACAAAACTTGCCCCCCACCCTTGCTTCTCAATGAAAAACTTGCAGCACCAGGCAAAGATGGTCCTCCAGTCACGAATGCCAATCCAGCACATGAGAGCACATGAGATCTGGATGATTATTGATGCTCAAATTCGGGCATGTCACTTGGCTATAGTTTTTCCTATGATTCAGACCCATATTCATACTCTTCCATCGGCTACCGCGATCTGGAGTCACCTTGAATAGAGGTATAAATCATTGTCTCACACACATATTTATTTTTTAGTTGAAAGAACTGCTCCATAACCTTCAAAAGTCTATGCAGACCTATCTTGATGGAGTCCTTACTATTGTCGCATCTCTCAAATTGCCGCATGTGAATCTTTCTGAACAGGATATTATTTTGTGTGTTTTGCATGGTCTCCCTGTTGATTATGCCCTCTTGAAATAAAATATTCAGACCAATATTGGAAACATCACGTTTAATCAAGGTTCTGCTTGGTTACTCTCAGAAGAACTAAACGTTACACTTGGCAAAAAGTTACAGATTGATGAATCTGCCCCTTCTCCCTCTTCAGATGTTCACAATGCACTTTTTACTAATTCTGGACGTGGTAATTATCATGAATGTGGGAGAGGTGGTTACCATTGCAGGGGAGGTCCACCTCACGGTGGAGGCTACAACGGAAGAGGAGGCCATCCACCGTAGCATGATGCCTGTGACAGCAGTGGCAAAACAAAAAATTGCTGCCAGGTACCCCTTATTTTGGGATAAAGACTGGCATGTCCCATTGTTTTTCAAAATATACTCCGAGGTACCTTAAGATATTTGAAAACTGACTCTGGGGTGACAATCCGTCATACTCTCCGTTAACATTTCTTCTCCGTTATCCTCCTCCTCCTCCTCTTCTCAAAAAATTGCTGCCAGGTACCCCTTATTTTGGGATAAAGACTGGCAGGTCTCATTCTTTTCTTCTTTTCTTCTTCTTCTTCTTTTCTTCTTTTCTTCTTCTTTCTCCTGCCTTCCAGAGTTCGAGTGACCTCCATTCCTCCCCCACCCCTGTTTTTTTCTTCTTTTACCTTTTTTTTTGTTTTTTTCTTCTTCTATTATAATTATTATTATTTGTTAATAATTATTATAATTAATTACTTCATAATTATTATTTTCTTATTCTATTATTATTATTAATTTTTTGATTTATTATTATTACTATTATTATTAAAAATTAATTGTTAGTTTTACCTCTCTTTTCTATAAAAACACTAATTGTTATTTAGAAAAATAGCACTTATTATAAAATAACACTTATTATTAATACTATTATTTATTTTAAGCAATTAATTAGTAATTTTACTTCTATACTTTTTTAAAAAATACCACTAGTTATTATTATTACTTCATATTAATTACTCCTCTGTTCTAGAGTATTTGTCTACTTTTGTTTTTTTGGTCAAAATTGATAATATTATGTATTTCCTATTATTTCCTTAATTATTATTAAAAGTTAATTGCAGAGTAGTAATTTTATTACTCTATTTTTAAGAAATACGGAGTAACAATCATTATTATTTAGAAAAATAGTACTCCGCATTAGTCATTGATAGTCGTCATTGGTAATGGTGTCATGGTAAATCGAGAAAACAAGAGGACTTGAGAAAAGAATAAGATGAAACAATAAAAATAGTGTTAAATTTAATAT
>OOIL02004101.1:117405-134592 GCA_900332095.2 Cuscuta campestris | reverse complement strand
TATGTATGTATGTATGTATGTATGTATGTATGTATGTATGTATGTATGTATGTATGTATGTATGTATGTATGTATGTATGGATGGATGGATGGATGGATGGATGGATGTATGCATGTATGCATGGATGGATGTATGTATGTATGTATGTATGTATGTATGTATGGATGCATGCATGCATGCATGCATGTATTCCCCTGTAGAGATGGTCACAGGGTTGATTGGTGAACCACACCACTGGGGTTCGATCCCCAGAAGATGCATATTTGGAGGAATTTTAAAGAGTTAAGCGTGCTAGCATGGGAGTAGCAAACATTAATGGCGCATCGCGCATCGAGGCTCCAGACCCCCTTGGTGCATCGGTATGCATCGCGCCTTAGATAACTATGCATTTAAACCACACAGACCCCGTAGGTACGTACGTACGTATGTATGTATGTACGTACGTATGTACATACGTATGTAGTACATACGTACGTACTTACGTATGTATGTACGTAGGTATGTAATACATATGACGTACTTACATACGTACGTATGTAGGTATGTATGTAGGTAGGTACCTACGTACCTACCTACCTGCGTACCTACCTACGTACGTACATACATACCTACATTTGTGGACAGAAATGAGAATGCTTTGTTTTTGTTCGCCCATGGTGCTATTTACAAAGTTCAATTAAATTACGAAAGTGGCACCATATTTTTTTAATTTTTTCTTATTTTTCAAATTTTTATGGCTCATGGTTCTCACATTCTAAAACATCACATGCATTCTCATTTCTCTTCTAAGATCTCATTCTCACTGGAACCAATACACACACACACACAGATATATATATATATATATATATATATATATATATATATATATATATATATATATATATATGGGATTGACTCCAGTGAGATGACATGCTACGGTCAGATGACGCAAAGCTTACTAAAAACAACTACAAAGCTCACCAAAGTGTAAGGCAAAGCTCACCATATTTTTTCAAAGAAAGGGGTGCTGACTAGACTTTGACCGTTGACCGAGACCTTTCACCGTCGCCGCCGCCTACCGCCGGTCACCGGAATCTGCCGCTGCTCCGTCGCCGGTCGCCGGAATCCGCTGCTGACTGGTGGTTGACCGGTGTTCCTATTTTATTTTTTATTAATGTTTAACTTTCAAAATTTAAAAAAAGGTAATTTTTGGTGTTCAAAGTGGTGAGTTTTACTTTATTTCTAGGTGAACTTTGCATTGTCCATTGGTGAGCTTTGTAGGGTACTGAGCTTTGGGTCATATCACCGAAGTATGTCATCTCAGCATAAGGTGTCATCTCACTGGAGTCAATCCATATATATATATATATATATATATATATATATATATATTTCGAAACAGTTCTTTTGACCTTATGATCTCGAGTCATATTATGACCTGAGCCCCTACGGTGCCCCGTTCAAAAAATTAATGGTTTCTATCCTCCTAAATTTCCCTAAACCCTACCCCCTGCCCACCCCACCACAACACCCCCCTCCCCCATTACTGTATCCAATCGGCAAATGGAGGGGGGGGGGGAGGGGGTTGCTGTGGTGGGGTGGGCAGGGGGTAGGGTTTAGAGGGGGGTTAGGGGGGTAGGAACTATCAATTTTTTGAACGGAGCACCGTAGGAGCCCTGGGTTATGATATGACTCGAGAACCTAAGGTCAAAAGATCCCCTCTGCGTATATATATATATATATGTATGTATATATATATATATACATATATATATATAGATATATATATATATATATATATATATATATAGATTATACACACAGACACACACATACATATATACATTTGTACACACACATGACAGATATGTACGACGGGGTAAGGACTAGGGTAAAGACTGTCAGGGAGTAGAGGTGAAATTACACCGGGGTTAGTCTTTAGCCTCTCCTGTTTTCTCCAGTGATGGACGCCTTTTCACAGGGAGTTCAAGGGGAGGTTCCTTGGTGCATATTATTTGCTGACGATATTGTGTTGATCGACGACACACACGAGAGACCTAATGACAAGCTGGAGATTTGGCACATTGCCCCGGAATGTAAAGGCTTGAAAGTTGAAACTATGTAGGAATAAGGCTGAATACATGGAATGTTTTTTAGTCACTGAGTGAAAGACTCAGAGGTAGAAGTTAGGATTGATCTCGACCTCGTGCCCTAGGTTGACCTGTTTCAGTATCTTGGATTGACCATTCAGGCGCATGGCTATTTAGACGGGAATGTTGCACATCGTGTTGGAGCGGTTGGGCAAAATGGAGGTTGGTTTTGGGGCTTTGTGCAATAAAAAGATTTCGGCTACGATGAAAGGCAAGTTTTATCAATCTGTAGTTAGACCAGCTATGTTGTATGGTGCGGAGTGGTGGGCAGTTAAGAAGAACCACGTTCGTCGGGGGGATGCTGCAAAGATGCGAATGTTGCAGTGGATGTGTGGAAAGACGAGGTTAGATAGGATTCGGAATGTGGTTGTCAGTGGGAGTGGCAATGGTTGAGGATAAGTTGTGGGAAGCTACGCTAAGGTTGTTTGGGCATGTGACACAACAGAGTATTGAGGCCCGAGCGCGGAGGTGTGAGAGGCTCACGATGATGGGTAAGGGTGGATGTAGGGGAGAGACCTTGGAAGAATAGGGAGATAATTACACAGGACCTAATACTTCTGACCCTTACCGATGATATGGCCTTAGATAGAAACTTTTGGAGAAGTAGAATTAGAGTAGTTGGATAGTTTTCTTACTTTTTGCTTTGTGCTTTCTACTTGCTATGCCTTTTTCTCATTTATATCAATTCTCTTAGTTTTTTGTGTTTGTGTTTCTCTGTTGTATGTGTCTTCTGCAAGTTTGTGCTACGTGTGTCACTTGAGCCAGGGGTCTATTGGAAATAGTCTCTCTACCTTTGGGTAGGGTAAGGTCTGCGTTCACACGACCTCCCTAGACCCTACATTAGTGGAATTCAACTGGGTTGTTGTTGTTGTTGTTGTTGTGTGTGTATGTGTATATATAGACACACACACCCTCCGTCCCAATAAGATCACACAATTTGAAGAACGTGCAAAACCTGTGCATTTTAAATTTAATTTTGTTACAAATTATTATAAAAATAAAAAATGCAACTTACATATTTAGAAACAAATATCAAAAGTTCTAAAAATAAGTGGTGACAAGAAAATTTTGTTTTGTCAAATGGTCAATAAAAACATGGAAACCAATAAAATTTATCGGGAGGCCAAAATAGTGTGATCTTTTTCAAGACGAAGGGAGCAAATATATAAGTTTTCTTGTTTTTTTGAGAGGTAATTTTTTTTCTTTTAAGATTTTATAATTCCCCAATATTGACCCCTTAAGCAATAACAATAAAATTTTAATATATGTCTATATTGTAATTTTGGGAGTTTATTTGATAATTTTTATTTAATTGTACCATAGAAAAATTCTAGAATGCTTATAATTTTTTTGGTTATCTCTTAAATTCAATAGTAGTTCTTATGAGGCTTTAATAAACATGGTTTTATAGAACTAATGTTCATTAAAGTCATTGATTATAGTTACATTTTAATTTAATTCTTTCATTTTCTTCCGTCACTCATAAGATGTAAATATTTTTTTTAAAAAGAAAGTTAGGTTTGAATTGATTTCCTATATTGAAAAATTTAAGGATTTAGTTTACAAGCTTGTATATCTAAAACAATTAATGGTTTTAGTTGTTTTTATTAGAGCTCCTTTAATTTCTTCTCTTATTATACTTTCATTATTCGAGGAATTTTATTATCCTACTTCAATATTAACGATGATGATTATGATTATTATCAATTCATTATTATCAAGTTTAAGACATATTCTGTGCAATGTTTTTTATGTTAGACTGGTTGATCTCATTGATTAGACTTGAATCTTCATGCATCTTGGTCTAGCTTTTTTATTACTCCTTCGTCCCAAAACTTGACATTACGGTTATGATGTTTGGTTGAAGTTATTTTTAATTCAATTTACTTCAATAATGGCATAAAGTTTAAAAGTAAAATTCATATATTAAAAAACTAAACAAAAGTTCTGCAAAACTAGAAGTTACATGAGTATATTATTTTATCGAATGAGTAACAAAAAATGCAAAGAAAGTAAAATTTTTTGACCATGTGAATAGTAAATGTTAAAATCTTTTATTGTTCCATTTGCATATTACGTACCCCTTGTTTTTTAACTAACAAAGAAGCTATTGCTCTTGTTTCCTGACATTGAAGTTCTGCTGCATTTCATGCCTGTCATTAGGTGCTTATGTACCTTGGACCTGATGTACTGAGGGAGGTCATTGAGAATGCTGAGCTATATCCCATAAAGGGGCTGTTCAACTTCAGAGATTATTTTGATGAGATTGATTCATACTTTTATCAAACAGTTGCTTTTGATCTTGGGGTTTCAACTGGATGGAAATCACTGAATGAACTATACAATGTAAGAAATTTTTCTTAATTTTTGAATTTTCTTCTTCCTCTGTCTACCAAAAAATCATTTATCAAGAACTTTCTCTCCCAAAAAGAGAGCTCGGTTTAAATATATCTATTAAGCCAATCTATAATCTTGTTTAGTCTATCCTCCCAAACCATGGTAGTCAAGATCGCGATCTGGATCGTACGATTGTACAATTCAATAGATCGCCAAGGTGTTTCCGATCTGACTCGTGTGGAAAATCGCAATTCTTCTCCGGATCGTAAGGATCGACGATTTGGACCATCCATTAAGCCAATCTATAATCTGTTTTAGTCTATCCTCCCAAAGACCCAAACAATCTTGGACATAAGTTTTAGGAGAATAAGGCTTTGTTCTTTTCGATTGGAATTTTAAAGTTGGATGCTAAAAGAAACTGGAAGAAGTTGGAAGATATTGGAGGGAATTGGAAAAAACTGGAAAAGTTAAAAAATGTTGGAAAAATAAAGTGTTAAAAAATCATTGAATTAAATGATTACCCAAATAAATATGTAAGAAAACTATTTTTGGATATAAAAAAGAATTCACCTTTATCCGTGTTTGAGGTCTGATGTTATACATTTGGATATATAATGTTATTTTATAGTCATTATTTGTGAATACATTTTCAAGTCGTTGGAAGAAAGTGGAAGGAGTTGGAAAAAATAGGAAGAATTTGGAAAAAGTTGTAAGTTAATTTTTCCAACCGAAAAGAACAGAGCATTAGGTGACCCTTGATTGAGTTGACTAAAGATAAAAGTTTACCTTACTCAAACGTGACCCTTTTTGGTGACTGAGCATTTTTAATTTCACGTCTCCACATTCTCTGAAGAGGTTATTTATCGTCAAAATGTCAAATCAGATTTGAAGTCACCCTTGAATTAGAGTATGAGATAAAATGGGATGCTTTACTGATGCTGATCATTTTTTTTACTGCACAAGAGTGTTATCTTGTCCACGTAAGGGCAATATTGTCTAGATTATTGATTTTGGGTGTGTCATTGGTAGTATTAGGTTGTGCCTTGTTTATATGCTCATATATGATACAAATAGATAGTTAGCATTGATTGTAACAATGACCCCTGTTCAAAGTTCTTATTATTAAAACCTACAATTTCTAGGCTTATTGGCTTAATTGCTTAAGTGTACTTCCTCCACCTAGAACTACAGGAATTTATTTTCCCTGTAACTTTTTCAACTTCCAAAATTGCTTTCGGATCCATTATTGAAAATGTTATTATGTTAACCATTTTAAAGCTACATTATTTAAATTCATGAACTTCACTATTAGGGGCTTCTTCAGTATTTTGTTTGTTTCCCAAATTTAAAAAGGGTTTTTACTATTGAAAACTATAAACAAGATTATGCAAACTAGAAAAGGCAATTTTCATTTTTTTGTTGGTAGTTATCGAAATCAAAATAATTTGTAAAAGTGTGACTTGTTTTTTTGTCTTTCATGCAACCTATATCATATAACTTTTTAAATGGTAACATACAAAACATAAGATTGATGGTATCAACAAGCATTAGCAGATCTGAATTGGTGTCACATTCATTCTGCATGAGTTTTTGAAGCATCTTTTGGCACACATCCTTTTACTGGTATAGTCCCTGATTCATCACATACTTCTGATACAATACCAATTAGTGAGATAATGGAGGATTTGGAGAAGTTAGTGATCTTTTTTGGAACTTGGCAGAGCTTCTTTAACTGCACACTCCCAAAAGAGTGGAAAGAACGCAGTCCCTTCCAACACCTTTCAAAAAAACCAAAAGCCTACTCACTCACCTAAAACAATAAGACAAAAGCCCTCAAACAAAGGAAAGAAAAATTACATTTCCACCCTCTGAATGTGCTAGAATAATACACCTTGAGATGATTCTTTACAATTTCTGCAGTCTGCACTCTCCTTAGCTGAAGTACTCTTCTTCTTGTAGAGCAACTCATTTCTAGCTATCCAAGTCCATTACCATATGGCTCACATAACTCTAATAAGGGTATCTCTCCTCTTCCTGTTACATCCAAGTCTATAACAGACCTGAATACTCTGATAAGGGTTGCTTCCAAGATTCCGTCTATGTATACGCATCTAGTTCAGCACTATGTCACGGAGCGCACTGGTATAGCCCCCAATTTAGTGAAATATTAAGACTTATATTTCTTTGTTTTGTTTTAGATATTTTATGTTTGTTAGGATTTGGTTAATAATTTTTAAAATTATTTTCAGGTAGTTATTCCCACTATTTGAGTTGTGGATTAATGCGGTAGTTTTAGGAGTATATATAGGGAGTCAGTTTACATGATCTAAGGGAACTATCTATGTGTTATTTATTTAGTCTAAATGTATTCCAACCTTATTAATAGGCCAGTCATATGAGAAGTAAAATATTGTTTAAGAAATAGATATTTTGTTTTATCCAATTGGAGATTCTCCTCTTTCGCACTATTGAGATGAGCATCGTGAGATTCTTGCTTTCTCTATCTTAATAGAGAGTTATCCTTGGTGTTATTAGTCGGATGAGTTCAAGATACTTGCTTATTCTCTAATAAAGATTTCTCTTCATCTTTATAACTACATATTATATATGATTAGATTCTGATTTTATGAATTGATAACAATTTATCCTTTTCATTTTACCCTCCTATTTGGTTCCTGGTCAGTTGGTATCAGAGCCATCCTATCCAAGGGTAGTGCGTTCCAGATTCATCATATCGAAATAAAAATTTCATCTTGCCGCAAATGTCCTCACTCTCTTCTTCCAACCTCATCTTAGTCCTACTCGTGATATTTGCTACAGCAATACAGTTAAGTTTCAAGACTAAATTATCTGTAATTCTGTATAATTCAACTATGATGGAAGCCAAGGATGATATGACAGAATAAAGAAAAAGGGAACCACTATGATGTAAGCCAAGGATAATATGACAGAATAAAGAAAGAGGGAACCAAAATTCTATTTTCGTGAGATGCAGCACAATTCATGGCATCATCCAGGGGCCTTTATGCTATTTATCCAATTTTGTTTACTGAAACAGGAAGCAAAAGCAGATTTGGATTTGGAGCTTTCCTGCCAAACATGTGTTGCTTCTGGTTCACCTTGAGTACGAGGTGAATTTCTAAGGACCTAATATGGATAGAATACCGATAGGATGAGTGAGATAATGGATGATTTGTTGAAGTTAGAAAATTCTAGGAATTATATTTATTTATTTATTTTGGATATTTTCTATTTGCGAGTATTTAATAATACTTTTATTTCATTATTTATTTATAGGTAGTTATTCCCATTATATTTTTGATACATTAGGTTTTCCAACTTGTGTCAGACTAATCCTAACGGCTTGTTTGTTTGGGAGGGAGGTTAGGGGAAGGAAAGGATGAGAGGGAATTGGAAGGGATGAGAGGGCTTTCCTTCACCTCGTTTGGTTGGAAGAGGGGAAACGAAAAAAATTTATTTTTATTATCTGTTATTTATTATTTATTTCAAGTATTTTTATTTATATTAATTTCATTATTATTATTATTAGCATTATCATTATCATTATTATTACTACTATTATTATTATCATTTTATTTTTAATATTATTATTATTATTTTAATTTGTAATTTATAATTAAATTTATCTGTTTATTTTTAATATTATTATTTTATTATTTAATACTTTTAATTAATTATTTTATTATTATTTTATTTATTAAATATTTTTATTTTTTATTTTTATTTATTTATTTATTATTATTTATTTTATTGTTATTATATTTAATCTTATTATTATTTTAATTTTTTTAATGACAAGATGAAGAGAAAATTGACCGAAGAACGGGAAGAAGAGCACAGGGAATGAGATACCCTTCGATTTGGAGGGATTGATTTGGAGAGGAAGGGAAGGAGGTGAAGCTAAAATTTTGGACTCCCTCCCGTCATTTTTTAAAACCAAACAAGAAGAGGGGCTTAGTTTCCTTCCCCTCCCCTTCTTTCCAACCAAACAGACCCTAAGCGTGTAAGACCCCACCCCAAGAACTGTAGAGGAGATAAATCTGGATTCTTTTGTCCTTCAAGTTCCTACATAGTCAGTATACTTCTGCACACAAGGAGTCATCAGTCATCACATACTAACCAGTCAGCATCTCATTGATTTTGTTGGTTCCTCTGTTATTCGCCTCAGGTTTTCAGTAGATCCAAGCTCCCACACTAATGTTGGAAATGAGATATACGCAATTGATCTTACCAAAGAGCTAATGCAGGAGCTAGATGCTTATTGATGGAAAAACTCTTCACCTCGCCTCCCCGTGACTCGAACTCAAGAGTCAAGACCTCGCAAAGAAGGGTCTTAAGTGTAGGAGGTGGTGACCAAACGAGCCACTCCAACTTGTCGTTATTCCCATTATTTGAGATGAGGCATAGAGGAGATAAAGGAACAACATTTGACCTTTCTTATCTTTTCTTTCTCTTTGTGAACTTAGTCGTTACTCGTCGCTTTCCCATTATTAAGTTTTTTCTTCATAATTTATTTTGATGCGTGTGTGTGTATGTGCGTGCTACTCATAATACAACCCAAGCACAATGCAAACTAGTTTCCAAGCGCTCAACAATGTTTTCCTCGAGTATTCTCTGGCTATTCCCTCTTTCTGAATGAATATTGATGTTATTATTCAATCTTCAAAACACAAACAGCAATTCATTTTTGTTAACACTACTTTATTTCTCGCACCATTCAGGCATCTCTGATATTAGTGCTTCGTTTCTTTTTTCACTCTCAATCAGGGGCTCCCATGAAATCATGTGTCTGACCAAGTGTGAGAGCTTCAAGTGTTGCAATGCCTCCCTTTTCAGGACTCTTTCTAGATTCATTGTGACATGTTAGAATCACTTTAGGAATTACAATATGGTGACATGGCCCAAATGACATTGGTAGGTTAATCACCAGTCACCAGTCTACAATCCACTTCTACCTCAGTGTACCATCACTATTATGCCCAGATGACATGTTGTTTCATACTTTTATAAATAAGACTCGCTTGTATATGATTTTTGACTAAATGCAACACATTTTCTTCACATGGAAAATGACCACGTTTAGTTGCACTACCTCAAGCTTTCTTTACTTTGAAGATCAATTGTTAGATATTCTTTCTAGCCTCTTAGATGTCCTAAACAACAAAGTTTAATCCAAGATGTGCACAATCTTATCAATGTGAAAACTGAGTGTGTTTCAGTAGACCCTTGATTGATGCATTTTTGCATTTGCTACCTTAAACTTCATAGAAAGTGAGAAGCAAGGGAAGTGTAATGTGCTATTTTGATTTAGTCCATTATTTATTGGAAGCTAAAACATTGTAAATAAGTCTCTTTTAGTTCCATTGGTAATACAACAACAACAAGGCCCTAGGTGGGCTCGGCTACATGGATCAAACGACGCCATTCCGTCCTATCATGTACCATACCTGCAGCGAGATCATTCACGCGAAGGTCCTCCATGACCACTCCGTGCCAAGTCTTCTTAGATCTACCTCTTCCTCTAGCCACATGTCTATTCACCATTTGATCAACCCTTTTCACCGGGTGCTCTATTGGTCTTTTAGTTCCATTGGTAATGAAGTTAACATAAAATATATCTGTATCAAGCTTGGTGTATGTAATCTATGTCCTACAAGTCTACCACTTTGGGGGTGGTGTTGATTGTAATTTGTAAACCCTAAGAATCGTGGGTCTTGGCCCAACTCATATCTTATTACTACAATTTAGAAATGCAGGCATCACATACACAAACCCTAGTGCCCTATTGTCTTTAGTGCGTTTGAATTGGAAAAAGGTTATAAATCATTTGCAAACAAATAAGGTGATATAACTTCTCATGTTTGTAATTACATCATTGGGTATGTTTTTATTCCACTAATCTGCCATAGAACGTTAAGACATTAACTAAGACCTTTCCCAAGGATAGCTCATGAGTGTTTTATTGAGTAAATTATTTAATAGTGTTTGACAGATGCAAGCAAGAACCATTACATTTGGTGATGAGGGACCATTACATTGAGTGACTGCTATCACGCATGTGAAATGGTTCTTTCGGAGAATTTGAATTATCCTTTTTTTCTGACCAGGTTGTACCAGGAGAGTTGACTGTAGTTACTGGAGTTCCTAATTCAGGAAAGAGTGAATGGATTGATGCACTTCTATGCAACCTTAATAGAAATGTTGGCTGGAAATTTGCACTTTGCTCTATGGAGAACAAGGTTAGCTTGTTTATTTTAGCCAAAATGCTAACTTGCAATCAATTATTAAACCATTAATGATAATACATTATACATGCATAATTTTTCTCCTTGGTTTTATAAAACAATCAAATTTGGCTAAAAATATGTTGATTTAAAAAATAACTGATTCGGATTTGTTCGGGTATTGGTGTAGCATACTGCAAAAACGGTTATAGCACCAAGATGTTCCTCTGAACGAACTTGTGGTGCATAGGCACTTGCCACATTAAGTTCTTATTGACTTTCATTCTCACAAATGCAACACTTTGACCACTGATATTAATGATTCATGTAATTACAGATTGATAAACATTACAAACCTATAGTATTCTGAAAGAATCAATTTAAAATGTATCTAATGATATTAAGTTTACATTATAACTAAAGTTTTTAAATATCTTAAACCCATTAATAAAAAATCTAACATCAACAACTGGAAAAACATAGTAAAATCCCAACACAATTAGGCTCTTTTTTTTGGGGGGGGGGGGGTCAAGATGTACGCAACCTTGCCTAGTAATACAAATATTTCAAGCTCACAAATTAAACCATACATCCTAGGCTCACACCGCTTTAGGCAAGAGGAGTAAGTTGACAGAACCTCCCTTTCTGCTCTTCTAATCTTTGTATGTGGTTTACTTGTTTGTAGGTTCGGGAGCACGCTAGGAAACTCTTGGAGAAACACATAAGGAAGCCTTTTTTTGATGTCAGGCAAGATAGAACAGTGATAAATGCATGTTAATTTTTAATTTTTTATTGAAGTGAGTTCCATATACGGTGAAGGTGATGCAAGAAACGGAGGTAGAGGTTCTATGAGAAGTGGGAGAGAGAGAGGGAGAGAGAGAGAGAGAGGGAGAGAGAGAGAGAGAGAGCATGTTCACCCCCTGAGTGTAGTAGTTGGACACAGTAAGGGAGTCACATGGACCGGCGCAGAGATGGGCGTAGAGACACAGAGAGAGATGCAGAGATAGAAGCTTCAGCAGTGGTGTGAGATGCGGATGAGACAAAATTTAAATGTGTGATTAGGAAAGTCCAAAGCACGAGTGGGGGGGAGAGACGCCATACATGTAGGCCGAAACAGAAAGTTAAATTTTAGATTACGGAAATATCTGCTATGATACCATGTGCAATTGTGAGGATTGTGAGGCAACTTGCCATAATTAAAGTTACATTATGGTTACAGTGCATTAGGGCTCAAAGCCCATTAAGCATACATATATTATATATACACACTAATTGTACCACGTGCTAATGATATTCAGCTCTTTACCTACCTGATACTGATTCTTGCTTCACCTAAGAACTTATAGAACTTCGTCTTTGTTTGTGTTAGGTGATTACTTAAGGCATACGTTGACATTCCCAACTAGGAGAAACATATTGCCTTTGTTTTGATTTTATTTTTTTGGTTGATGGTGGGGGACCTTCACGTTAATGATCTCACGTTAATGATTTTATTTTTTTGGTTGATGGTGGGAGAGAGAGAGAGAGAGAGAGAGAGAGAGAGAGAGAGAGAGAGAGATACGGCGAATAGGGTGTTTATGTGAATATCATTGCCCAGTCAGGAATTTTTTTATTGTGTCGAGGACAACCGAAGAAGTGTATAGGGCGATGCGCCATAATCTTTCATATTACTACGTAAAAAACAAGATACGTAATCTAGTCAACTAACAAGAGAGGAAAATTGAAACTTAAATCAGAAGGCCTTTCCCTTGAGAGATAAATGATGCAACAGACTTAAATGGATATCTGGGGCTCTATGCCCAAATGTCAAACTTCTGTCAGAAAATTTGATGGCTATGGAGATGGTTCCAAATGGAAATTGCGCTTCTTTCGCTCTCTGTACTATTAAGTTTGTCTACACTAAAATGCATTTGAATGGTTCATCACCTGCATTTCTTTGAAATGCCGAGGTAGGAGTGATGAAGAGGCAGTAAATCTCCTTTTTCCTTAAGAAATAAGAACATAATAGTAGAAGCAGAATCCATAAGATTTCAGATATGCTCTTAACCATCTAAACCGTTTTTTTATTGCAGGTATGGGAAATCCGATGTGCGAATGAGCCTTGATGAATTTGAGCAGGGAAAGCAATGGCTAAGTAGTACATTCTCTCTTATAAGGTGGAATTGGTTTCATTTTGGTCACCTGTTTTCACATTCAGTCATGTTTTGCACCTTGTAACTTTGTAATTTGAGCTAGGATTATAATGTAACTAGAGAAAAATGTACAGTGCTCTATCTGAGTTGCAAGGTAAACGCATGTGCCTTTAAGATGACAAGCAATTATGGTTGTGCCTGTTGGCTTTTGCCATTCTAGAGGTAAGCCCATTTGCTGAGAGCCCATAGGAATGTAATAATGGGGTTGGGCTGTCTTGCATATTCGATGTGCTTGATTGATTATATTTTAAGGGGGCTGCATACAATCTAAAAGTGTTGCCTTAAGCATGTTTTATGAATCCAAATACATGTGTGTTTTCATCTGAAGTATATTCCTGAATTTTTATGTCGACTTTTCACCAGATGTTCATTTCTTCAATATAAATGGTGTTCAGGTGTGAGAATGATTCTCTACCGAATATAGACTGGGTTCTTAAACTTGCAAGAGCTGCAGTTCTGAGGCATGGTGTGAATGGACTTGTGATTGATCCGTATAATGAGCTCGATCATCAACGTCTTCAAAGCCAGTGAGTTGGTTTATCCACCTCTTTTGGAGTTATAAATATGAGGGGAGGTAATCTTACACAACTCCAATTGGTCTAAGATTGTTACACCAATTCAATTGGAGCACCTACGGTGCTCTGATTGTAAAATTGATGGTTCCTACCCCACCTAACCCATCCGGTAATCCCCTCCATACTGGGCCTGTTCTTAATGCATTCTCACACCCCTTCCAATTTTACCACCCAAATTTTTGTTGACTATATGGTCAATTTTTGTACTCAAAATTTGGTTGGTGCAGTTGAAGGGGGTGCAAGGATGCGTTAGGGCCGGGCCGGGTATGAGGGGTTTACCAGGGGATTAGGTGGGATAGGAACAATCAATTTTACGATCGGAGCACCGTAGGCGCTCCAATTGAATTGGTGTAACAATCTTACACCAATTGGAGTGGTGTAAGATTACCTCCCCTCTATAAATATACTTTGCCTTTATGCTTCTTTCTTTATCATTCTCATGCCAGAGTAAATATTGAGTGTTTTTTAGGACTGAAACAGAGTATGTTAGTCAAATGCTCACAAAGATTAAGCGTTTTGCGCAACATCATTCTTGTCACGTTTGGTTTGTAGCACATCCACGTCAGGTTTGTAGTTTGTACTCTATGTCCCTATTGTACTATTAGTACATTCAAAGTTAGACCTGCCACTTAACCGCAAAAAAGTAACCACTCTGCATGTGTTAACAGTTGCATCAATGGACTGGAGGCCCTCCAAATCTTTATGATATCAGTGGAAGTGCACATTTCATAAACAAATGTGACAACGGAATTGTTATTCATCGCAATCGGGATCCTGAGGCTGGCCCTTTGGACCTAGTGCAGGTGAGTGTAACATTTATAAGATCAGGTGTTCTTCAATTTTGGAATTCGGAAATTTGAGTTCCCAACCATAAAACTTTAGGTTTGTATAAGGAAGGTACGCAACAAGGTTATAGGAACAATTGGGGAAGCCTTTTTGTCATACAACAGGTATTTAATGTATTATTTTTTGAATGTTTCATTGTTTTACATATTCGCTATACTCCATAAGTTATATACAGGACGGGAGTATCAATTTGTTCATTTCTAGCAATTTTCCTAGTTTATCAAGTATCAACTAACATAGTGGCTTCCTCTTTTAGTTATATGCATGACAAGAATGTAAAAGATAAAAATTTGTTCATATATAATTTGGCATTTGGAAATTTAAAATGGTTTATAATGCGGCTATATATGTTTACTTTTAAAATACAGATACAAATACAAATACATGCGAGTAGTATATGGCTAGTATTTATAAAATTCAACTAATGCATGTGTTTGTTTCGACAAAAAGAATATATCAAGCCTTCTTAGATTCACAAGTTCCTATAAGCTCTAGTACACTCTCAATCATACAAACAGTAACACAGAAAAATAACTAATACGAATAATTTTCTTGAATATTTGATTTGATTCGTTTACAACCCCACTTGGAAGATCCCATCATTCCATGGTTTCTCCTTCTCCTGGAATAAGTGATGGGTGATTTTGCTATCAGTCGTTCAGTACTCCCCCGCTGGAATTGCCCCTTGTCTTCTAAATGGAAAGGTTGAAATTGACCAGCAAGCAATTTATAATCTTACCACATTGCCTCTTCGGTTGGGCAGTTCCGCCATTGTATTAGTATTTCTAGTGTAGGCCGCCCAAATTGAGAACTGCAACGATGTTGTCGGAACGACTGTACCCTAAGAAAAACAGTGTCCCCAACTTGATAGGACACTTCTCTTCTTTTTCATCAAGAAGCACATCAATGTTGGGTATTGGTTACTTGTCGGGGATGATTTAATTTCCTATAATCAGTACAGAATTGCCCTGTCCCATTTTTCTTTTTAACTAACAAAACTGGACTAGCAAAGGGACTAGAGCTTGATTGTTTGAATCCGAAGCCAACCGGTTTTTATTTAAGTTTCAGTTTCAGCTTTTTGATAATGTGGATAGCAATAGGGTCGAATGTTTAGCAGAGTTGCATTTGGAAGCAACGGAATTGTGTCTGTGTGTGACCGGGAGGGGTAGAGAAGTAGCTTCGGAAAAAAACATCTTGGTAAGCTAGGAACAAATTCTGTATATCATCAGACTGTGGAAGGGTATTACCTAAGACTGATGGCTCCTTGGAGTATGATTGAAGTGTAATCTCAGACTTGGATTTGGATGGAACTCCTTGCAATTTATATCTACTTCCATTCTAGTTAAAAACCATGAATGACTTATTCGTGTTGGCTTGGACTGTGTTTAAAGTTGCGAGGCATTTAATCCTCACCACCAGCCCCCCCCCCTCCCCCCACCTCCACCCCAAATGGAAAATGGGAAATAGTCATCAGATATTTTCAGCTGAGGTAACACCATGAATACATTCCCAAGTTGCACACTAAGACTCGGAATTATCTCCTGTCAAGTCCTATTTCATGCACCAACAGGGTTAATTCGAATTTTGTGGTAACCAGATTTGAGGTCTATTAAATGGTTGCTCCGTGGAGTTCATAAAGAAGCTCATCAAAATTGCAGATTGGGTACTTGTCAGGGATCTATTATTCGTTTAAATAGTCGCCAACAGTGCATTGAATTGGGTTTCAGCTTCAGCTTCTTGATAGTATGTATAGTGATAGTTTCGAGTGTTTGGGAGAGTTGCATTTAGAAGCAAGGGAAATGCTTGATTGATCGGGTGATGGGTAGAGAAGTAGCTTTGGCAAAAACATCTTGGTATGCTAGCAATAAGCTCTAAACATCATCAGACTGGAAGGGTATTACCCAGGACTGATGGCACCTTGGAGTATGATTGAAGTGTAATCTTAGGCTTAGATTTGATGGAGTTCCTTACAATTTACATCTCCTTCTATTCTAGAAGAAAACCATGAATGTCTTATTTGACTGTGTTCAAAGATATGAGCCATTTAATCCTCAACACCACCCCGCCACCTCCCCCCCCCCACCCCAAATGGGAAATAGTCCTAAGATATTTTAAGCCCAAGTAACTCCACGATTACCTTCCCGACATATTCAATTGCACTGAATGTCATCCCCATTCCCAACCTGCATACCAAAAGTAGGAACCATCTCCTCTCAAGTCCTAATTCATGGACCAAAGGGGTTCATTCGAATTGGGTGGTAACTCGATTTGATATCTATTAAATGGTTGCTCCATGGAGTTCATCGAGAAGCTCATCAAAGTTTGGGATTGGGTACTTGTAGGGTGTGACTGATAATCAGAGGTTTTCCTCATAATACATAATTACATATTACAAAATGACTATATATATACATAAGAAGGGTGCTAATATAAGGAAACTATATCTCCCATATTAATGCCTAAATCACCCATATTAATGGCCAAATCAGATTCTGCCATATTCTCAGGACTTAACTAAAATGCTAATATTATTACTAATAACACTCCCCCTCAAGTTGGAGCATATATATTTATCATGCCCAACTTGTTACATAAATACATAAGCCTGGTGCCATTTAGCGCTTTAGTAAGGAGATCTGCTAATTGATCTCCTGTCTTCACAAATCCAGTAGAAATCAATCCCTTCTGTATTTTCTCCCGAACAAAGTGACAATCTACTTCAATATGTTTCGTCCTTTCGTGAAAAACTGGTTTGGATGCAATATGAAGAGCAGCTTGGTTATCACACCATAGTTTCGCAGGGATGGGAGCTTTGAAACCAGTTTCATTGAGGAGGTGATATATCCATATTATTTCACA
>OOIL02004101.1:87638-114898 GCA_900332095.2 Cuscuta campestris | reverse complement strand
GAGTCTGCAAGGACCCTTTCTCGGGCAGCCTCAAATCTCGGGGCCAAGCCTGCCAAGAAACTCATTGTTGCCATCTGCTCTCGCTGTTGTTGCTGAGTTTTGACATCTGGAGTGAAGGGCATCAATGAATTTAAGGCCTCATATGTCTTCTTGAAGTCCATGAAATATGCTTGAAGAGATTGATCCTGCTGGTCTGCCCGATAGAAAGCCTTACATACGTCATAGATACGAGTAAGATTTCCCTTACCTGAATATAGAAATTCCAAATATTCCATCAAGTCTTTAACTGTTTCACAATGGCCAACTAACCCAAGCACATCCCCATCAATTGAGTTCCGGATTTGGAGGAATAGTCGAGCATCATCCCTCAACCACACTTTCTTAGTAGTTGCATCCTTAGGAGGATCATCAGTCATATGATCGTCCTTGTCAGTACTTCGGAGATATAGTTTAATAGTCGTAACCCATTCCAGATAATTAGAGGAATTAAGTTTCCTCTCTGTGATTTTTGACATGACTGGAAAAACTTCAGTGATGACACTAGACTTATCACCCATTTCAATGGACTAAAATTTGAACAAAACCTGATCGGCAGAGGAAGACAGAGCAAAAATCACCCACTGAATGTCCAAACTGAGTCTGCACAGGTGCTTAGATGACTCAGGCGACCCTGACAGTGATTTTTTACAGTGGATCTGACGTGAGGTCTCCAACGAAGGAGAGATTCTCCAGAATTGTTCTCCTGCAACGTGCGACTCCACCCACGGTGGCGGTGACGTCAGGCGAGCACCCTTAGAGACAGCGTCAAAATGGCAGATGCCCCCCCTTTTTTTACAAATAATGAACCCTAACCCTAGAGCACACTGGCTCTGATACCATGTGACTGATAATCAGAGGTTTTCCTCATAATACATAATTACATATTACAAAATGACTATATATATACATAAGAAGGGTGCTAATATAAGGAAACTATATCTCCCATATTAATGCCTAAATCACCCATATTAATGGCCAAATCAGATTCTGCCATATTCTCAGGACTTAACTAAAATACTAATATTATTACTAATAACATAGGGGATGGTTTAATCGGCACAAAATCCCCAAGTTCCATCTTTTCTTAACAAACAAAACTGGGCTAGCAAAGGGACTAGGGCTTGATTTTTATGATTTCAAAGCCAACAGTGTATTATGTTAGGTTTCATTTTCAGCTTTTTGATAGTGTGGATAGCGATAGGGTTGAATGTTTAGCGAAGTTGCATTTGGAAGAAAGGGAATTGCATGGGTGTTATTGAGTGAAGGGTAGAGAAGTAGCTTCGGAAAAAACATCTTGGTAAGCTAGCAATAAGTTATGATTATCATCAGACTGTGGAAGCGTATTACCCAAGTCTGATGGCACCTTGGATTATGATTGAAAAGTAATCTAAGGCTTAGATTTGGATGGAAGTCCTTGCAATTTGTATTTCCTTCCATCCTAGTAGAAAAGCATGAACGTCTTATTCTAGTTGGCTTGGACTGTGTCTAAAGATGCGAGCTGTTAACCCTCAGGCCTCAACACCAGGTCCACCCCACCCCTCCCCAAAAGGAAAAGGGGTAATAGTCCTAACATATTTTTAGCCCAGGTAACTCTATGAATACCTTCCAACATATACAATTGCACTGAATGGTGAATGACGTCCCCATTCCCAACTTGCACACAAAAAGCAAGAATTATCTCCTCTCAAGTCCTAATTCATGCACCAATGAGGTTCATTCGAATTTGGTGGTAACCAGATTTGAGGTCTCCTTAGCTTCAAATTCAAGTGTCAAATTCATGGCTCTATAAACTGTCTTGGGCTTATGGATTCAAACATCAGGCTGCAGTTTGTTGTTGATGCCTGCCTGAAATACTCCATGCGAACAATATTCAGGTAATCATGCCTTTCCTCTACTCCAGCAGCCCTCCATGCAAACTCTTACCGGTCCTCTGAAATTGTTCTTGCTTACCTAATGGGGCAGAAATTCCAGCAGACCATAATTTTCATGCAGAGTTTGCAAAAAGAAAGTCTCATTGGATGATTTCATCTCACCATTAATCCAAGGAATGAAATCCCGGGTATCAACTTCTAGATGTATGTATGCAGTCTTTACATTGAACTCGTTAGGAACCTGATAATGCTGGAAATATTTTTCCTCTTTTAAAGCCCAACCATGAGGGCCACCTCCATCGGATCGTAGAAAATCAACTGTTGCAGAAGGATGTCTAGGATGGTACCTGCGTGAGTTCTCCGTGCCTCTGTCTTCCTCGCCATGGGAACCATTTTGCCGTGTATTCTGCTAACCATAATGTGTCCTGTGGCTAGCGTCGAGTTGACCCCTGTACAATTTTCAGCTTAGTGGAGAGTGCTGGTTTGGACCCTAAGTGCAGCTACGTCAGCAGCAAGAGTAACAAGGGTTTCGAGTTGAGAGACAATGGTTGATAAGTGTTGGGTCAATGCATTTGGAGATGGGTTTTGGTGAGATTGCGTGTGTGTGTATGGCGGGGGGGGGGGGGGGTGTTGATTGTTTTGTGATGTAGTTCTAGTGTTGAACACGTTGAACAAGAAAAGCCTCTGATACCAAGTGGTAGAGCCGTAGAGGGGCTTAAGAAATGGAGAATGGAATATAATGAGAACACTGATTTATTTAGGTGTAAGGATAATAATCCCTTTGGACTCTTTGGAGAGAACAAGGCTCAGTTTACAAGTGTGTAACTTAATACTGAAATATCTTCCCTCAATGAGACTCCTTTTTGCATGTTGTATGGATGGGACTGCCCATATATTGGTACCCTATACTTGCTACTTAGGGCAGAACAAAATTGAATATGGTCAAATGCGCCCTTATTGACTGAGATAGCTTTGACATTTTGTGTTGTTCGATGGGCTCAAGCTCACATGAAGGCGAAATATGATAATAGACATTGACCTATGTCATTTCCTCCGGGGGATTGGGTATAGTATTCTGGTGGGCATTCATCCTAATTGCTCTTATCTTTTGTTCAATGCCATCAAAAGTTTACCCTAGTTCTTCGGACCATTTCACAACATCACATGCTCGCTTGGAAAATGGGGGAGGATGCATCTAAGCTTCAGCTACTAGCCCGTAGCAAAATACATGATGTGTTTCATGTGTTGAAATCCCATAACAGGAGTACGTGACCATGCCAGTGGAAATGTGGATCCCACCACCCATGAAAGAACAATGATTGCCTCTCCCATGGGCTTCCATTCTTTGAGACCACCTCAACAACGGGGCACATTTGGAAAGCCAGTTATTTGAAACCACATGAGAAACATAAGACACTTTTCTGGAGGCATTACCAACTTTCATGTTTGAGGATAACCCTGTTGCCAATTGATTGACTGATTTTACAGGTGCTTTCATCGGTTGTACGTAACAGGAAGGTGGCGTGTATGTTCGAACTTCGAAGCATGGGCTGCATGTGTGGGAGCTTGCTATGTAATTACTTTGTTTCCTTTAATAGCATTGCTTCCTAATAAATATAAGATGAAATAAGGAGTTATCTGGAGCTCTATTCTGCGGCCTTGGGCAAGACCGAACCCCCTCTCTGCCAATGGAAAGAGATTGTGGCCTTGGGCAAGACCGAACCAGCAGAGTTCTGCCGACTTCCAGTCACCCTTGTCCGCTTCTGACGTCAACCCTTCAGGACATCCCCAAGTGGTTGTACACTTGTACTCCAGGCCACAATATACAATGGTTGTCTTTCGGGATATCCCTGAGATCTTTAGCGCTATCCACCAAACATTATTGTTCGGATGAGGTCACAGTGGGTGCTAGTCATTTGAATCGGTATGATTTGGATCTTCTTATGGAGTGGCAAAATGATATAGTCGCCGAGCCTATCTCAATACTCAATTTGTGGATTGGACATCTTACTGGGCCAAAAGGCATTAATAATTACCATTGGTAATCATTTTTATTGATAAATCAAAATCTCAGAAGTATACCTGAATGTGTTTGTGTAGACAGCCACACAAACACACAATACTAGAAAAGCGAAGTGCCCACCCAATTCAAGGACAGAAATATGCTATTTTTCCATTTAAAGTATTCTATGAATTAGTAGGCTCAAAATGCTATGCTTTGTAGAGTAACTTTGAAGTAAGCATTATTGAACAGAACAGAACAGTATTGAAATTAAGCCCAAGCGAACGGCCCCTCAGTCTATCTTTCAACAAACAACCTATGTTTGCAGGGTTACTGTGCCTAACAAAGTTTTATATGTCAATATTATAAATCCTTCCCACACCAAAAGATCAAAATAAACCAGTGTGTGTGAGGTAATGCATATTTCGTACCGAACGCAACATTTTGTTTATGGTTTATTTGTGTTATGATTCTGAGCAGTGCACAATCTGTACCTTTTTGTTTTTCAAAGGGATTTAATCTTTGTTGGCTTTTGAATTGCATTTCCAGGCTTACAGGTGAATTTATGGACGTTGACCAGCACCCAAAGAAACAAAAGAACTCTTATAGATAAAGCTGCAAAACTATTGTGCCTGCAGGACTGGGCCTTGTGAATATGGGATGTTTGATACCAGTTGGATCTGGTGGAAAGCTGCTAACATAGTGTATCAGTAAAAAAAACTCCATATTGTCAAATCATTAAATATATTTTTGTATTTTCAACAGTCATTTTTGTTTTTTCCTCTGCCCTTCTGGTGTAAATTAGAGTTTCCTCTAAATTTGATTTTATTGATACTGATATGCCCAATATTAGCAGAATAGCAGATGTTGAGCCAATTTTGCTTGTCCAAGGATTAGGGATTGTGCAGAGTATTGTATACAATCCATTAATTATTAATTTTTTATTAATCGAAAAAGGGTTATGACGCTTTGTTGTTTTAGTGCTATTGACGCTTTATAATTTACTCCGTAATATGGAGTACTTCGTATTCCTTCAACATATATTGAGGGAGAGACTGTGATTCTTGTGTTATACTTCTAGACACATACACATGGTATGTAAGATTCCCGTGTTTGATTTGCTCGACTCCACACTATCGTTACTGTGTATACACAGAAGGGAGTTTGTTAATTTTGATAGAATTAAGAGTAAATTTTATAAATGGTTTATATTATAGAGAACAATGGTATGCAGTCAATCTTGATTGATTCATAATAGTACATCCAGTGGCTTTATACACAAACGTACATGGAGGAGATTTGAACTAGCTAACCCTTAGGCATTAAACTAGGTGAGTTACAACTATCTACATATGGATAAGAATGCTAAGAGATAAGCCTAAGTTAATAAGTATTTTACAAATATAAGTAAAATAAAAGGATTTAGTTATTTATCCTTAATACGCCCCCGCAAGATGGAGGATCCATCGGAGACACCAATCTTGGATCGGAACTTCGTGAATAGCGGACGAGAAAGGGGCTTGGTGAGAATATCAGCGAGCTGGTCAGTAGTGCGAACATGAGCAACTCGGAGCTTGTCATCCGCAACAAGTTCTCGAACAAAAAAATAATCCAAAGCAAGATGCTTCATTCGAGAATGAAACACGGGATTCTTACAAACATAAAGAGCACTGGTATTATCACAAAAAAGTGTAGGCGGTTGCGGCACGGTGAGACAGAGTTCAGAAAGCAGATTTTTAACCCATTGTAGTTCCGCCACAGCATTGGCTAGAGCCCGATACTCAGCTTCCGTAGAGGACCGTGAGACACTCTTTTGTCGTGCAGACTTCCAGGAGATAATGTTAGGGCCAAGATACAGAGCATATGCCGTTGTCGACCGACCACCTTCAGAAACACCACCCCAATCAGCATCAGAAAACGCAGTAAGGCGTAAAGGGACTGTGCTGGACAAGAATAAACCATGAAAAAGAGTGCCCTTGAGATACCGCAAGACACGTTCGAGCCCCAACCATTGTCGTTCCGTGGGAGCATGCATGGACTGTGCTAATTTATTCACTGCAAAAGACACATCAGGCCGGGTCAACGAGAGGTACTGCAAACGTCCAAGAACCCGACGATAGGCTGTGATATCTGTGACCAGTGAGTCTGCTGCAGAAGAGGACTGGACATCAGCGATCATCGGGGTGGCAACCTCTTTCGCACCAGTCATGGAAACAGCTTCAAGGATATCAAGAATATATTGGGACTGAGAAAGAAACTAGCCACTCTTCGTAGGAATGACTTCGACCCCCAAGAAGTGACTTAAAACCCCGAGGTCCTCAAGAGAGAACCGTGCCGCTAGAGTCCGAACAAATGAATCCAGAAAAGAAGGAGAGTTGTCCGTAAGAATAATATCATCAACATAGACCAAGAAGTAGGCAAGAACACCATCACAATGATAGACGAACAACGAAGGGTCAGACTGAGCACGAGCAAAACCAGTAGTGACCAAGAAACGCGACAGAGCTTCGTACCAAGTCCGAAGAGCTTGCTTCAAACCATAAAGAGCCTTTGAGAGGTGATAGACATGAGTAGGAAACTCCGGATGAACATAGCCTGGGGGTTGCTCCATGAAAACCTGTTCGTCTAACATGCCATTCAAAAAGGCATTGTTGATATCAAGTTGCCGGAGTGGCCAAGTATTAGCCAAGGCAATACTGAGCACTAGACGAATGGTAACCGGCTTCATCAAGGGACTGAAAGTTTCAAAATAATCACGACCCGCCTCCTGGAGATAACCCTTAGCCACAAGGCGTGCTTTGTAGCGATCAATGGACCCGTCAGCCTTGCGTTTAATCCTGAAAATCCACTTACATCAAATAGCCTTCTGCGATGGGCGCGGAACAAGATGCCATGTTTGGTTTCGTAAAAGAGCTGCATATTCATCGTCCATAGCTTGCCGCCAACGAGTGTCCTTTAGAGCCTGAACAACAGTCTTGGGTTCATGAGTAAGCGGAAGGGGATGTTTAGTGGCAAGGTTAACAGTGGGAGGACGGGAGATAAAGTCGGAATTTTAGTAACGAGAATTGGGACGACGAGAGCGCACTGGGCGGGGAGGGACAGTAGGAGGATCAACCGGTTGGGAAAGGGAGTGCCGAGGTTGATTGGAGTGCAAAATAGTGTGAGGAGAAGAGGTAGAGATAGGGCATGGAGTGTGTGACACAGGGACAGTGGGAGGGGTGATGAGAGTATGGGGAGGTTAGGTGATTGGAATAGGGTAGGGAGAGGAGGAAAAAGGAGGAGAATATGAGGGAGATGAGGTAGCGGAAGAAGAGGCAGGAGAGGAGGAGGGGACAGGGAGTTTGATAGAAGGATAAACATGGGGAACAAATTGAACATGACGAGACACGTAAAGGCGATTGGTGGAGATATTGAGACATTTGTAGGCCGATTGCGTCGTGGAATACCCGAGAAGAATGCACGTGGTAGACCGGGGTTGGAGTTTGTGGGTGTTATAAGGGCGTAACCAAGGATAACACAAGCAACCGAACGGTTGAAGTTTGAGATAGTTAGGAGCCATCCCAAAGAGAACCTGATACGGTCACTTGTGGGCGAGAATAGGTGTGGGCATGCGATTAATGAGATAAACCGCAGTTTGAAAGGCGTAGGACCAATAGGATAGAGGAAGGCGAGCATGATGGAGCAGGGAGAGTCCGGTCTCAACTATATGGCGGTGACGTCTCTCAGCCGTGCCATTATGCTCCGGAGTGTGAGGAGGAGTTGTGAAATGTGAAATACCACAAGAACTTAGCATGGGGCGTAGTTTAAGAAACTCCCCGCCATTGTTGGAGTAAACAGTAACAATTTTGCGCTTAAAAAAATTTTCCACTAACTGTTTAAAGTGGGGGAAAATTTTAAACACATCAGATTTGCGTGACAACGGATACAACCAAACATATTTAGTGAAATGGTCAACAAAGAGAACATAATATAGATAACCATCAATAGAACGCTCTTTGCATGACCAAACATCTGAATAGAGCAATTCAAGGGGAGCAGTGCTGACAAGAGAATTTTCATGAAAAGGAAGTTTGTGACTTTTATTTATTGCACAAGAGGAACAGTGAAAATTATGAACATCTTTCATGCGAAAGGATTTATTACATAAACGAAACAAAGACAACATAGTTTTATTTGACGGATGACCCAAACTGTGATGAAAATCGGAAAGAGAGCTACGGTCGTGACAATGAACTTGCGGAGAAGGAAGAGATGACCGGGCATAGTAGACACCATCCAAGTTATCCCCGTGTAGAACTTTCACCCCCATTTTCAGATCGTTAACATGAAACGAAAAGGGAAAAAATTCAACGGAAACCTGGTTAGATTGACACAATTGAGATACAAAAACAAGATGACGTTACCAAAGGCTGAGAGGGAGTAGGGATAGTGGTATGACCAGTATGTGTAATGGGAAGACTGTTACCATTGCCCAAGCGGATCTCATCTGGACCCCTGTAATCAGAGAAAGAATGAAGAGACTGAGTAGTCAGGGCGGTGTGATGACACCAGCCATAGTTGTAGCATTTGCTGTGGGAAGAGAATTAACACCATGAGTGCGAAGGAAGCGAGATAATTTGCGGCACTCCTTCACGTCATGACCCGGGATGTCACAGAATTGACACGAGTGGGACGGCTTGGAGAACCGAGAACCACGACTGCCACTACTGCCCCTCTTAACACCACTGCTGCTCGAGGAGTCGTGGGAATAAGAGTCACGCACGGCGGACCTACCCCCGGAGTGGCGTTGATGCTGCGTGACATTGGTAGTAGCGACAACCACAGCCTTGGTATCTTCCGCAGCCTTGAGCTTCCGCTCATGCTCCTTTAACACATCCTGAAGTTCGGTAAAAGGAATGGAGGTGGGACACAGAGCAAGGCCGCAGACGTAATGGAGTCGTACTCATCACTGACTTGATTCAAGACGTGACAGACAAGATCTTCCTCAGAAATAAGACATTGAATGAGAGAAAGTTCATTCGCAAGGGATTGCATGTCAAATAAGTATTCAACCATAGAACGATCCCCACGAGGATTCTTTCCGAGTTTGGTTTTGAGAGATACAACCCTCCCGCGGCTGGCGCTTGCGAACACAGAGTGAAGGCTTGTCCAAGCAGCATGAGAGGTATCGGCATTAGAGATAAGAGGCTGAACCTGATCAGAACAGCTGCCAAACAGAGCACCGACGATAGATTGATCTTGACAAAACCAAATAGAGTAGCAAGGATTGGCGGATTCAGCCAGAATCATGGGCGGAGCAGCCATGGTACCATCAATATAGCCAAGGAGATGTAAACCGATGAGAGTAGATCGGACCTGGCGTTGCCAGATGGCGAAGTTGGTGGATACCAACTTGATTGGAAAATGAGTCTTGGCATGGAGTTGGATCACCGAAGTGTCTTTGGTGATAACGGGCGAATAGGCAGGCGTGGGAGCCATGGTGTCGCCGAGGAGTTGCGCAGGGAATAACGCGAAAAAGGATCGGAAAAGAAAAAAATTCTTTTAATGCTCTGATACCATATAGAGAACAATGGTATGCAGTCAATCTTGATTGATTCATATTAGTACATCCAGTGGCTTTATACACAAACGTACATGGAGGAGATTTGAACTAGCTAACCCTTAGGCATTAAACTAGGTGACTTACAACTATCTACATATGGATAAGAATGCTAAGAGATAAGCCTAAGTTAATAAGTATTTTACAAATATAAGTAAAATAAAAGGATTTAGTTATTTATCCTTAATATATATAACGGGGATGTTTTCATATAGAATTCTCAATTCTAAGATATTAAGCTTGTGGTCCTCAATATTTAGCTATCATTCCATAATCAGTCATTGAATGAAATATTGATTTCCACAAATACTCCACAAAGAACTAATAATGGGATAGTTCCCGAATATCGAAGAATATGATTGTAATTTCTTAGAATTTACGCTATATTTGGAAAACTTCACTCTATAAAGTACAATTTATAAACTTATTAAAGGCCTGTTCTTTAGAGCTTGAACTCTTATCTTCTAGTTCCTTCCAGTTCTTTTCAGTTTCTTCCAGCTCTTCTAGTTTTTTCTAGTTTCTTCAAGTTTTTTCCTGTTTCTTCTAATTTCTTCCAACTATATTTATTTCTTCAAATTCTTTCTACTTTTTGACAAATTACTCTAAAAAAATTTATTATTATTATTATTATTATTATTATTATTATTATTATTATTATTATTATTATGATCATCATCATCATCATCATCATCATTATTACAACTTTTTTTAATTATAACTTTTATGTTCATAACTATAGTTTATAAATTATTTCATTTTTTCATCTCACTATTTTTATGATTCACATTCATTTTTGATTTTTCTTCAATTTTTTAATATGAATAGTACCGATTTTTTGTATATTAATCTACATGAAAAATTAGGAAAATATTTAAAAAAATTATGGATAAATAGTTATATAGAATGTTTTTTAATCTAAATTTATATAAGGTAAACATCAATATTTTAATTTTAAATATAAAATATGGAATGTGGTGGGGAGTACTACATTATGAAAACCAAGAGAAAACTACATTTTGAAAAAGAAAAAATGACCCAAGAAGTTTAATATTTATGCTAATTTTATATTCTAATTATTTTTTTAAAACTAGCTTTTTTATATATGAAAAATAATACTCGTAATGTTTTACTCCTAAAGACAATCATTAAGATAACGTGATAACAGCATCACTACTACCACCACCACCACCAACAACAACAACAACAACAATAATAATAGTAATAATAATAATAATAATAATTTATAACAACAAGAATCAGATGAGAATAATATAAAACTACTCATAAAAAAAATTTAAAACTTTTTTTAGATTTTTCAATTTTTTCTAGTTTTTGCAGTTTCTTTTAATTTTTTTCAGTTTTTCCAATTTCTTCCAGTTTCTTCCAGTTCTTCTAATTCCTTTCAGTTTCTTCCAACATCCAGTTTTTTTTTTCCAGTCCTAAAAAACAGGCCCTAAGTCGGTTGGTTGGTTAGAGTGGTTAGTTGTGTTCTTTGAGGTTGTTAGACACTTTGGAATGCATGTACGCTTTGTAAGAATTATTCAATGAATGAAACATTTTCTTTCTTATTTTCTTTGAGTCCCATACTCTCACTCAATTCTCTGTCATCTCATAGTTTCTTTCTTCACAACTTCATCAAGAAGAGATATGGTACTTTGCATGATTAAAAATATCGTCAACCATGCCTGAATTTAGGGGTGAGCAAGGACCGAACTGATCCCGATGTTTCCCGAAAAAACCGAGAATACCGAACCGAAAAATACCAAACCGATAAAGTACCAAAAAGAAACCGAACCGTACCGAGCCGAACAGTCGATCCGGTATTTGGGAACGGTACGAGGTTACTTCCCATACCGAAATTCCCGAACCGAACATACATACTAAATAAAAAATAGGTAGGTAAACTAGGTAGGTATATATTCATCCCGATTCATACTGAAACCAATCCCGAACCATACCGAACCGATTCTTCGGGATCAGGATCGGTACAACGTAAAATCTCATACCGAACCGAAATATTTGGTACGGTATCGGTACGAGCTAAATACCGTACCGAGCCGAACGGTCGGTCCGGTATTTGGGAACGGTACGAGGTTACTTCCCATACTGAAATTCCCGAACCGAACATACATACTAAATAAAAAATAGGTAGGTAAACTAGGTAGGTATATATTCATCCCGATTCATACTGAAACCAATCCCGAACCATACCGAACCGATTCTTTGGGATCGGGATCGGTACAACGTAAAATCTCATACCGAACCGAAATATTTGGTACGGTATCTGTACGAGCTAAATACCGTACCACGCTCACCCCTACCTGAATTATTCAATAACCATGTTCAAAATGAGGATAATGTTGAATAAGAAAAATTCATTGTGGGCCTATGTGCTAATATAAATTCAAGGATGACATACGTTCCAAAATAAGGTTGCTCATCCGGTTTGGCAAAAAAAATTTAGAAAGAGTAAAATTAGGTGATTGAAAGAGATGCAGAGGAGAGAACGGTTGTGACTGATAGAAAGTTTTTCCAAAACTAGAAAGATGAGTCGTGTTTGCGGCGTATTGAAAAGGAAATGGGGTCCTTTTTTTCGGGACAAATGAAAGTAATATTGTGGAAAAAACCGATAGATAATAATAGGTTGATAAGTTTGAAGAGTTAAAAGGACTATTGATTTGACAGAAGCCCACAATACCCCAAGAACATTTTCTAGATAGTTACATTGCAGGCTTTAAACCCAAAGATTAAGCCTTTTGTTAAAGCCTGTGCTCCCACCTCTATATGACTAAGGCTACTGAATTTGCTAGCAGATTCCAAGAAGAAACAATGGAGGCATTAAAAAGTTCTAGGAGAAGAATATAGCAATCTTTTAAACCTTTATTGTGTGCAATCAAAAAATACCATATCCTTAACTCTATATAGCCTTTAACAACAAGATCTATTTCTCGCCGCAAAGCAATCCAAGATTTATTCCTGCCAACATTCGAGCTGAGAAAATGGAAAGAAAATGGAAAAAGGCTTTTATTATTATTATTATTATTATTATTATTATTATTATTATTATTATTATTATTATTATTATTATTATTATTATTATTATTATTATTATTATTATTATTATTATTATTATTATTATTATTATTATTATTATTATTATTATTATTATTATTATTATTATTATTATTATTATTATTATTATTATTATTATTATCGGAGCCGTTCTACTGACATTAACAATATATGTCATGGTATGACATATCCATTCTCAACCCTTGGATCTGATTTATTTTTAATTAACNCTGCCAACATTCGAGCTGAGAAAATGGAAAGAAAATGGAAAAAGGCTTTTATTATTATTATTATTATTATTATTATTACTAGATTCATACCCGTGCTATGCACAGTAAAAAAATTTCATTTTCGTATTTAAACTCTGTAGTTAAAATTAATTGTTAATGAAGTGAAAGATACAGATTTTTATTGTAATATTATCACTATAATAATTTTCGTTTTAGAAAAATTTAGAGTCTGTTCTTTAGAGCTTAAGCTCTTAACTTCTTGTTTCTTTCAATTTTTTCTAATTTTTTCTAACTATTCTCATTTTCTTTAAACTTTCTCTACTTCCCAAATAATTAATCTAAAAACAATGTATTTTTAATGTGATTATTATTATTATTATTATTATTATTATTATTATTATTATTATTATCTTCATTCATTATAATTACAACTATTATGTTCATTACTACAGTTTATAAACTATTTCATTTTTATTTTTTTCATGTCACAATTCTTATGATTCACACTCTTCTAAATTGATATGAGAATTTTTTTTAATTTTTATAAAAAATTTTGAAAGTCAAAATATTTTAGAGAAAAATACTAAACAATGAGTAAAACATAAAAATGTACCAAATATGAGTTCTAAAAATATTTTTATTCCAAAAATAAGACTTACAATACAAATACAATGTCAATCATTAAAGAAAAAAAGGATTTGATCACATTATGTGACATGTCTGAATGTATGATCTTTAAAATAAAATCTTGTAATACATAAAATATAATTACGAATTTTTTTTATAATAAATACTGCATAAATAAATTGAGGTGCAACGTAACCACAATAACTTTTTAAAATTTAATATTTTAATATTTATGCTAACTTTATATTCTAATTAATTTTGTTTTGTGAAAGTAGATTTTTTTAATGAAAAATGACAACACTTTTTTCATCTTAAAGACATTGATTAAGATAACGTGATTATGAATATAATAATAATAGTAATAAATTATAACAACAATAATTAGAATGAGAATAATATAAAAAAATAAACTGAAATAAATTTTTTATAGTTTTTTTTAGATTTTCCAACTTTTCCAGTTTTTCTAGTTTCATCTAATTTCGTTCAGTTTCATCTAGTTTTTTCGCGCACCATTCTAGTTTTTTCAAATTTCTTCCAATTTCTTCTAGTTTTTTAGTTTCTTCCAACATCCAACTCTTTTTTCAGTCATAAAGAACAGACATTTAGTGCATTACATAATATCCTCGTATTTGGAGGTGCACCAAAGGAGCTCCAAATTCGTGAGAGTGCTTCATTTTTATGTCATCACGATGCATTTTTACAGTGTGGTAGTGCATTTTCGGCACTTGGAGTAAAGTCACCCCTCGATAAACCCCCACACCACAGCCCGACCGTAACACATCCCCTATGCACTGTTGTAAGAAATGTTATAAAAAAACTTGTAAGAATAAGTCTCCTCTAGACCTGGTAAAACAGAACCAGAATCGATTACCCGAACTGAAATATCCGAAACCAAAACCGAAATGATCCGAAAAATGAAGATCGTTGTTTATTGAAAAGCCCAAAGTGCATTTCTTTTCATGGAGACCAACATATAGCCCAAATCCTTGTTTATTGAAAAGCCCAAAGTGCATTTTTTTTCCTGAAACCACCAAGGAGCTGAGTTTTTCTAATGAAGTTATTAAACTACGGAGTAAACAAATATTAGCCGGCCTGGTCGTTTGTGTAGTCTGTTTTCCCCCCCACCTCATTTTTTTTGTCTTCATATCTGTTTCTTTCTCTCTCATCTCTGGAAGCTTCCGTTCTCTTCATGGTTGCGCGTCTTTCGTCCGTAACTTTTTCATTTTTTACTACAGCAAGAGATGCAGTACAATTTATTAACCCTAGGAAAAAATCCGTATGTAACTGATTTCAAGGTTTATTTGATTTGAATTCTTTGAACAAAAGTTACTGATCGGATGAAGCTCTTTGATCTTTTTATATATACTACGTAATAGATATATTTATGACAGATTTGGAGGTGTAGAAAAAAGTGGAAAAATGGAGATGTACTTTGGACTTTTAATATCTGGACTCTTATGAATGTAATTTACCGTTTGTTCTTTAATTTATGAGTCATACACTGAATATAAATGAATGGTTGTAGGTGTTAATCAATGTGCAGATGTCTGTTCTATGAATCTACATGTTATATGTATTTTTCATTTTTTTGCAATTCAGTAATTCATTCTTTATAATGTATTATAAAGAACTACGGAGTAATTAAATTAATTTTAGTGCCTCCAACTTAGTAATGTACAATATGAATTGAATACATGTTGGAGCCCTACACTGTACCTCCAATTTTATAATTTAAATGATCATTAATTTTAATGATTCTGTAGATACTGTATTAAGTAATCAACTTCATACATCTCTATCGACTAAAAACATTCAAATCCATTTTACTTTTGATACCTATTGTCTGAGCTCTTCTACGGAGTGAGTATATGTCCAGTGGATCCTTCCATTTCACAGTTTTCACCCATCACCATGACACCATGTAGAGTACATTGTGACTACAAATTGTGAAAAAAGTATATTGAATTACTCCGGGTATAATATAAATTTAATCTAATTGGATTCATCTTAGGATCTAGTTTTGATATATCAAATTTTTACTCCCTCCGTCCCAAATTATAATGCATGTTCATTATTCACAGGGTCAAACTTCATTCACTTTCTTTCTCTATTTTCGTTAGCAATTTGATAAAATAAAGTACTATTGTCACTACTACTTTTGTAAATCTTTTGATGTAGTATTTTAATATGTAATTTTTATTTTTTAACTATATACCATTTGTCATATAAAATGATTTGAAAATAATTTCAGTCAAACATCGTAAACCGAAATCGGCGTTATAAAATGGAACGAAGGTAGTATAGCATTTCTTTATTTAGATTATATTTAATTTATGGTCAAAACGTATAACTGTTTGACCAAAAATACATCAAAATGGGTAATGTTTTGTGGGACGAAAGGAGTAGAAAAATTAACACATGGATTACATCTGACTTTTAATTGAATGGCTCCTATGTGTAAATGAGGTCGGGTAGTGTTAGGACCCTGCTTACAGGTTTCAACAGAAAGACATCAAAATATTCTAGAGTCGGATTAGGGGTGTATCCCAATAATGTAGGAAAAGAATTATTAATAGTGCAAGGACTTTTCCTTCAAAAAAAGGTCAATGGCTATTTTGCAAATGACATTATTTTTGCTGTTTAATTAGAAATTAGCCAAGATATACAAAGTTAAAGAAGATAAGTAATGAATAAGATTCAAATGGGAATGTATTGATACAGACATGATAAGAAAGCATGATTCTTTTAAGAAATACAACCAATACATAGATAAAAACATAAGCAATGGGCACACACCAATCCCCATCCCCAGTTAATTATGTATGTGCAGCATCTCTTTTTCAACATTCATATAACGCCACTTCTTAGAAGAAGTGGTGAATCAAACTCGTCCAACAATGATTGCCTTATATTGTCATTGTCCTCAGAAATACTCTTTGTTCTTTCATATCCTCCCCAGCAGGCCATCTTTGTTTGAACCATTCTATGCTTAAAGAATTTTTTTTCACAACATGCAATGTTAATGCGCAATCCGTCTTTGTGCAGTTAATTTCATCCAGAAGACCGTATAGATTGGGATAGCACCCAAAAGGCATTGCAGAAATTTGATCGGTGTAAAATGCAGAAAAATAAAATGATTGGAGATACCTCGAAATAAAATCATGTGGAAATAGAATGCAGAGAGAGTCGGTGTAAGTGTGGATCGAAAGGGCTGCTATATATGGTGCAGGAACCGCCAATGGTAAACGCAATGAAATTGGAAAGATGGTAAGAGAGAGAGAGAGAGAGAGAGAAATTGATGAAAATGTTCATAGCATTAGAAAGCAAGGAACGAAGGAAAAGCAAGAGAGATGAGGGAGTTGAAATGGGTGAAGGATATGCTTATGCTACCAAGTATTTATAGAGTGACATTATTGTAACCTATCAAGTATTTTGTCTAGACATGCCCAACTAAAGGCGGGAAAAAACATATATCATTTTATTTTCTCTTTATATATAGTATATATATATATTACTCCGTATTATTGTTATTGTGAGAAGCCATTTGAGAAGGGACACAAATGCGAAAATAAAGGCAAGTATTCTGGTCCCTTCCATGTTCAAGCCAAAGTGGGACCGGTAGCTTATAAACTAACCCTCCCCGATTGTGCCAGGAATGACTTTTATGATTCCCTCCTAACACTATTTAAAGGGACATTGCCTCCTCAATGGATCACTCTCATCTATTCATTCACTCTCCGTCCATCACCTGATTCATTCATCATCCGTAACATATACTTCCTCCGTTCTAAAAAGATTTACACCTTTCAAAAAACTTGCGTTCCACAATCTCCTACCCATTTCTATTAAAAAACCACTTTTACCCCTTACTTTTTCAAATCATACCTTTTTCCTTATAATCTACACATCACATCCTACTTTTACACATCAAATCAAGGTTATTTTAGGAAGGTCAACACAAAATTATCCCTCCCTTAATTTCTACTTTAGTCAAAATGGGTAACACTTTATGGGACGGATGGAGTAAAATTTATCACTCGATTCTTCCATCATTTGTGGGTGAAGTAAGTGAAATAATAGTAATAATAATAATAATAATAACAATAACAATAATAATATTTAAAATTCATTAGACTATTATAAAGGAAAAGATAGTAATGATAATAAAACATCAATACTATATAACAATAAATTACTTCAAACTAAGTTCTCATAAAATCATAAATGCAATTAAAAATGAAAGTTCAACTATATCTACAAAATTGTCGTATGCTAACCAAGTTAATTTTTAACTATTTTTCCCAAAATTCTTGATGAACTCACACATTTATTTCTTTACTCTTCAACATTTTGCATTTAATAAAAATATGTAAAACTCAATTACTTTATCAATAATGTACGAATAAAATTTTGGTTAATAATCGACGTACTATGTTTGTATCCATGGTTTTTCCATAGTGCTCTCTTCTCTTTTCATATTTACATGGTCAAAGATAGTACCACATGCATTTGTATTATCAAAAGATGTCATAAAGATTAAACAAATGTTGTAAATGATGTTAATATATCTATTGAGTTCATGTAAAACTTTGGACCATTATTAAATTAGTTTTTATTTGAAATGACACATGCGTAGCTTTTTTTTAATCATGGTATTATTTTTTTTTTTACAAATATGGATGAGTCAGGTGATAGATCGAGTGACGGTTAAGAAAAATCTCCACCCGCATATATCCAATACATTATCTAATTCGTTAATTATCCATATTTATTCGGGTTTTTTTCCACTATAACAGACCGGGTGAGCGAGTCACATCGAGTAAGACAGATATTGTCATCTTTATAAGCCACACATACCCTAGCCTCTTGGCTGCAAGGCAAAATAGCTTGCGAATTCCCGTACGAGTCCTTTTACTAGATGGCCAAATAAACGCAATAACTCAGCTAAAACTCTGTTTGGAATGGGCTGAAGACTTGGCAATCAGATTTCTATATTTTCCACTTTGAAGACAAAATTCTTCAATGGGGGATAGTATGTTACTGTGTTAGAATTAGTAATTTAGAGCCTGTTCTTTAGGACTGGAAAAAAAAAGCTGGAAACTGAAAGAAACTGGAAGAAACTAGAAGAAACTGGAAGAAACTGGAAGGAACTGGAAGAAATTGGAAAAAACTGGAAAAATCAAAAAAAAGTTTTACAAAAGTTTTATAAAAAATTAATTACTCCCTTCGTCCCAAATTATAATGTCTGTTTACTATTCACAGGATCAAACTTTATTTACTTTCTTTCTCTATTTTCATTAGCAATTTGATAAAATAAAATATTATTGTCACTACTAGTTTTGTAGATCTTTTGATGTAGTTTTTTAATATATAATTTTTATTTTTTAATTCTATACCATTTGTCATGTAAAATGGTTTGAAAATAATTTCAGTCAAACATCGTAAACCGAAACAGGCATTATAAATTGGGACGGAGGTAGTAGAATATAAAATTAGCATAAATATGAAAATGTTAAATACTTATAAGTTATTATGGCTATGTTGCATTTATTATAAAATAATATATTTGTAATATATTTTATATATTACAAGATTTTGTTTTAAATATACGACATATCACATAATGTAATCAAACCTATTTTTTATTCAATGATTGACAATTTATTTTCATTGTAACCCTACTTTTGGAATAAAGACATAGAACTTTTTTTACATTCTTTTATGTTTTACTCCTACATTAGTCATTTTTTCTAAACACTCTGGTTAAATATATGTGTGGCTTGTAGGAATCACTCAATGGATGAAATTTTCTTTCTTCCATCTCTTTTATGTCTCAACATGTTCATCTATTCTCACTCAACATGTTCAGGAATCTCCATAAACCAATACCGAGCCTTAACATGTTCATCTATTCTCACTTTTTTTTTATTCCTGAATTTCTGAGCCTCCTTTGAAAATGTGAAATTCCATACATTAGGCATCATCAACAATAAATCTACACAACAAATTAATGCTCGAACAGAAATAATGAGCAAAATGTCTTTGTAACTAAGCCAGAGAGAGATGGAATGAATCAGCTTTAACATTTCCTTATCAATTATTCTCAGCAATTCAGCATGGAGGAGGATGATGCAATCATCAGCAAGTCCATGAAGATGATCTCTTGATGACAGGCTTCATTTGTTTGTCCTCTTCCAATGAGATCATCCCCAAGTGCGAAGGATCTTCCAGCATCATTTTCGCAACCAGATATCCGCCAATAGACCACGTCTGGTACTTCCTCGCTTGCTTGCCAATGTATCTCCCGAGTTTCCCGTCATAGTATTCCGGCCACCCATCTTTCAGCAGCCGGCTTTCAGCAAGATCAATAGCCCGCCTTGCAATTTGTGGTCTCCCGGTCTTTATGCATGCAGCCGTTAGCAACCACAACAGCACTGCCATTTGAGTGAAAACCAAGAAACAACATGTCGTGTTAGAGAAACAAAGTCATGTCTTTTCTGCCAAGCGAATTTTGAGACAGTCACAAAAACCTACCAAACTACTATGAATGCGAGTACTAAAAGACAGTAAAGAAATTCAGGGGAAAACCTGGCCAAGACCCTCCGTTGTGATAGCTCCATCTTGTGTTTTTGGGATCACAGCCAGTAACGATTCTCCATTCATGATTTTCCAGTGCAGGATAAGTTATTTTTAAAGGCATCTCCCCAACCAGCTCCTCCCAACGTGCTTCAATGAGATCCATAACCGCAGAAGCTTGCTCCGGAGTGGCAAGGGAAGACAAAATGGCTACACAATTACCCAAAGCAAACCACCTAAAATCCATCATTGCAGGGCTTACATTGCCAACAAAATAGCCACCGCGTGTAGGCATAAAATCAAATACCCAATCTGGGATTGAATCGGGAATCACGTTAAACTTATTTACTGCTGTATGGGAATATTCTTCGGTTTTATAACGATAAATGTCATTTAGTTGTTGGAAGTCAAGCCAGAAGTAACTTCTCATGTGGTAACTCAAAGCGTGAAGACGTTTTACTATTCTCTCAATGCACTCTTTCCCTTCAGCATCTTGCTTTAACATCCCCAACGCACACCTCAGTGCCATAAAAAACAGAGCTTGAATTTCAATAGGATAACCATAGATTCCCTGGAAAAAAACAAAATAAGATAAGACTAACCACGTGAAATACTGATTAGTGAGTTCAGGTTATTCAAAAAATCAATATAGCCTTTAACATTATTAGAACACAATTAGTAGCAGTAAAGTATCATTGTAAACACAATTACTTCTAATGGTGAACAGTTTTCTTAAGCAGATGAAGCTATAAAATGTTACAAATGAGATATTGCATACTCACAACGTTTACACTCCAAAAACATTCTATTAACTGAAACTAAACTAAATATTCAAAAAAGAAAGACTGAAAATAAATGGATCACGTCCCATTAACTGTGTATATCAAGTCTGAGAAAAGCATACATGCTACTCCCTTTGTCCCACTATTTTTGGGACATGAGGGAGTGGCACAAGAATTAAGAAAAGTAGGATTGTAAGATTGATAGTGATGTTAAAATGTAAGATAAAGTAAGAAACTAAGAATGAATTTGAACCACACAAATATGACCAGATATTGTATACGACAAAAAAACTGGTACAAACAAAAAAGGTAAAAAGGGATAAATATGGAGGGGTGGAGGGAATATAAAAATAGAGTGAGATAATATTTTTTAAGTGTTTAGGAAGTGAGCAAACACTGCAAGTCAATGGCTAATTTTAGAAAACACAACCACTTATTATTCATTTAGTGGAGAAGAAGGCTATGTGAATTTAACAAAAACAATGAAGTTAAAAGAGCTAAGGACTTCTCCATTCAATGGTGTGGCATACAAGAAGATATGTTGGTTTAGTTTTTTTCCTAAACATACACATTGCTTTTCGGAAACTGATTGGAAATAAATACGAGTACTTCAAAATAAATTGCAGACTTAACGTACGGAGTTATTATTTTATAAAGAAAAAAATTTGCCCGCTCTATTCTGATGCAAATGTTCCACCCACTCTATTTTCATACAAATACTATGCCCGTCACATAATAACATTTTTACTTATACTTAATTGACTGAAATAAGAAAAATAACAGAAAAATAAATATTCCAAAATAAATTGTTGACTTAATCTACAAAGTACTTATTTCTATGAGCTTTTCAAAATGGTTCAAAAAAATAGAGGTTGAGAGAAAATTATAATATCATGTGAAATAAAAAACGAGAGGCTGTTTCCAGAGAAAAATATAATATCATGTGAATCCCACGAGAGTAGGGTCTGGGGAGGGTGTGCGTACGCAGACCTTGCCCCTACTCAAGAATAGAGAGGCTGTTTCCAAGAGACCCCCCAGCACAAACAGCAAAGATAAAAATGAGATCATAGAAGACATTTAAACACCCTGAAAGTAAAGTTTATTTAAACATCATCAACACATCAAGGATTTCGCACCAAAGCACAACATATGTATTCATTAATTCAATTGCCTCATAACTCATCACAAGCATGTAGCATGGCGGAAACAGCACAAAAGCAAAAAACACTTTGTTTAGAGATCATCTGGAAATAATTTACTTAGATGGATCAGTTCATACCAAGTCTACAATATATCCATTCATTTTGATGTGAGGGAAAGAACCAAGACAGACTTTAATAACACGCATTTCCATTTGCAAGTTTAAAAAAATTATCTCAATACCCTACTTCCATGTGTAACATACTGAGAATGTTTGGTTAGGTTCAAAAAAGCAATCATGGAGAATTAAGTTTCCTTATATCTGAGAAACGAATTATCAAAGTAAAAGTGTTAAACAAGTTTAAAATGGTTGCAGAAAGAGGCAAAATGATAGTAATGCATATATAATAAAAAATCTGTGTACCATTCTTCTATCAACCATTGAGCATCCATCAGCGCACAGCAAGGTTGGAAAGGTATCAAATCCCTCTGACAAGCATAACGTCAATATAAGCCTCATCCCTTTTTGGCACTCTGGCATTTCAGAAAGAGTAAGATCTCCGGTAGATTTTGTATATGCACGGAGAAGAATAATCCACCAAAACCCAGAGTCAACTGGAGCAACTCTTCCAATTGCGCTCTCTCCAAAATCTGCTGTTACAGTATCCGTCTTACGAACTGGATCATGACGGACTTTAAAACTAGCTGGCATAACCCCTTCCCCAAGCTTGAACCTATCGACTCTTTTCTCTGAACCTTGAAGTTGAAGTGTCTTCAGCAGGAAATTCTTAACAATATCCGGTTCACCATTCATTAAGAAGGCCAGAGCACTAGGCACAAAATCTCGAACGAAAACCTTTACAGATATCATATTTTTAGCCAATAAAAGATTGTGGAACGAAGACCCTTAAATTGAAATCTCAGAAGGAAAAGCAGGCAGGTTATAACACCAAAATCGCAAAAAGACAACATGGACAAACCTGATCATAATTTAGGACCTCTTCTGAGGCATGGTCAACAGCAGCAATTGTCCCAACAGGTTGGCCTCTAAAATGAACAATTGACCGCCGAAGAGAATCCCAGGCCTCAGCAACTATAGGATGAGGCTCAAAAGAGTTACGGCTCCATGAATTTGGTGTGTCTAGCACTGAGCGTCCAGGTGAGTATGCAGGTTCATAATTATCCAAACCTCTAGCTAGGGCAATGGACAGCTCACTTAGAGATCTTTCATCAAACGACCTCTTCCTCTCTATGTTCAGTCTTGGCCGATCAAGAAGCTTTGAGAGATCATAGTCATCAGCTTCCGAGATGGAGCATTGGGAATTTACACTCTTAAGTCCAAACTCCTTACTACCTTGACAATCTATATTCATCTTTACTGTTTAACTCAATTATATTCTGCAACGTCATGAAACAGCAAGCTATTTTTAATTCACTGAGTACAGAAAATAAAATTTAAATGTATTTTCCTAAAAAACACAAATTCTAATGTAAAGTAATAATACGTACATGAAACTACAAACTAGCTTTGCTTTACTGAGACCTAGTTTTTGTCAGCATGACTACTATACTTTATTCCTTAGGTAAAATGTTGAGAACCAAGCATCTATAGATGGGTGTATAATTGTATGTAGGTACGCACATAACAGTAATTGCAATATGAAAGAAAGTGGGAATGTGTTATGGTATTATCCAAATATTTAGAGGGCAAATACTCCGTAGTAACTAATGGGAACCCGGAAGAAAGAAAAATAATCTCAATTACTCACACGGATATAGGAATGATTTCATTATTTTACTGGAATGATTACAAATTTTCAATATTACATCTACTGCACGTATTTTTGAAACCTATTAAGCCAATAATATAAGATAGCTCAATTCTGTATATAACAATATTGAAGACAATTTAAAAAGATTTGAAAAGAATGGAGATAACAAGTGGAAGAGAAGATAGCATCTTTCAAGTTTGGAAGCTAGTGCTGCTTCAAAACAGACAGCATTGTAAACCTAGGACAGAAAAATATCAAGATCCGGTACGAATAGATCGTATGATGACAAATAAATGGGAAAAAATTGTCATTTGGAGAAAAATATTTAGAATGAAGGCAAACCAGATCTAAAACAGCTTTGGATAGAAACGGAGAGGGATAGAGAAAGAGGCATACCTGGTAATAGGATAGTGACAGTGATGGAAATTGGGGAAGATTTCCCGGCGGCAATGGCTGACGGAAGCCGGCGAGATCTCCTGGGAAGCAGGAGAGGAAACGAGTAGGGGTATTGAAAAGGGAGAAGGGGGAAAATGAGCATGACCTGGGGAGGTGTGATTTATAGAGAAAGAAAAATGGATTTTTGGGGGAAAGGATAAAATGAATGAAAATAAGGCAAGTCGAGCCAAAGAGTCAAGTCAAAGCAAGAAAGTTGACCGTTTAGGATATGAAAAAGATGTTCATTCCTTTCATTGTCCAAAATCATTCCCATTAACCAAACGTGTAAGAGTTTAAATAAAATTCATACTTTCTAGTTTCTTTATCCCAAATTATTTGTGTCATTGATAATGGGAATTTACTTAAATAACACTAAAATATAATGACTTTTTCTAAATATCATCAAATGTATTTTTTTCAATGTATCACTTTTAGTCATTATTCAAGTAAATGTCTGCTATCACTGGACATTATTCCACTTTTTAGACATTATTAAATAGTATTGTTTAGTCAATAAAACAGTTTAACTGCTATTTAGTAAAATAACTAAAATTTTAATGTTATTTAATGCAAAAAATTCTACAAAATAATTATCTCCTTCATAGTTCTCGAATAAACTAAAAATATGTACAATATTTCAGAGTCTTCTTCTTTTTCTTAAACTATTTCAACCAATCATTTTTTTATTTCTCAATACTTTTCTTGAACTTTGTGTAGTCAAATTAGAACGATTAATTACATCATTCAACCTTTTATATATATATATATATATATATATATATATATATATATATATATATATATATATATAGACACACACACACACACACATACATACATACATATATGTGTGTGTGTGTGTGTATACACATTGATTGACTCTAGTGAGATGACATCTTACGGTAAGATGACATGTTTTGGTGAGATGACGTCAAGCTCACCACACTAAACTACAAAGATCACCAATGACAATGCAAAGCTCACCTGAAATAAAGCAAAGCTCACCACTTTGAACACCAAAACTCATCTTTTTTAAAATTTTGAAAATTAAAAAATTAATTAAAAGTAAAATAGTGACACCGGCGGCGCGGTGGTGGAGTAGCGGCGGCTGGCGGTCGGCAAGCGGTGGTCAAAGGTGGCGGTCAACGGTCAAAATCTAGTCAGCACCCTTCCTTTGATTTTATTTTTTCAAAGAAAATTCAAAGTGCTGAAAAAATATGGTGAGTTTTGCCTTACAGTTTGGTAAGCTTTGTAGCTATCTTTGGTGAGCTTTGTAGTGGTGAGTTTTGCGTCATCTGACCGTAGCATGTTATCTCACTGTAAGGTGTCATCTGATTGAAGTCAATCCATATATGTATGTCTATATATATATATATATATATATATATATATATATATATATATATATATATATATATATATATATATATATATATATATATATATAGACACACACACACACACACACATATATATATAGAACCCGAAAGGCGCCACCAAAAAGGTGGGGTAAGGTACAGGCCCGCCTTACCAATTTATTAAAGAAGTAATCAGGGGGGATTAGACCGAAACCCCGACCAAAAAACGCAAAACAAGAAGAGGAAAAGAAATCATCGAAGTCCTTTGTTCCAGCACTTCGTAAGTCCCAGCTCCTCCATCCCATTTGATTTCATTAGCCATGTACGTCCAGAGTGCATATGAGTCCATCTTCGGATCCAGTTGATAATATCATAATAAATACTCCTTGTCGATACTTGTTCCCCACCATATATGCATGCAGTGTAGGCCTTCTAGATTGCCCATACAATGAAACCCGGTAAGCAAGAGCGTAAGATTCCCCTAAATTCTGTCTTTTTAGTTGAGAGCCACCATTGGAGGAGGTGTTGTCCTAGGGTGACTCCCTCTTTCCATATAGGGCCGCCCGTCCTAATCGCAGGATCTATCCATATTTCACTAATAGCCGGGCATGTTAGGAGGGAGTGATCTTGATGATCCTCCCAAGGAAGACAAAAGACGCATTGGGATGGTAGGTGATACTTAAGCCTACGGAGGTTGTTTGGGAAGCTGCAACAGTTGTTGATGAGTTTCCACTGGAAGAGTTGAATTTTTGAAGGGAGGAGCTTGTTCCAAATATGTTTAGATGAAAAAAGAGTAGGGCCATTGTCACCAACCAGCTCGTAGGCAGTTTTCATAGAAAGGCAGAGGGGAAGATAGCTACCAAACTCATCATCTCCCATGTTTGCATGTGCTTTGCATAGTCTTTTCCTCTTTGGGGAGTCCGGGAGATTCGCCTTAATTCCCTCCCTATTAGATATATATTTGGCTCTCACAAAGTTGGTCCAGAGATTCTCCACATGATTAATTTTCCAAATGAGCTTAAGGGAGTAGGACGTTTGGACTTGGTGTAAGTCCTTAATCCCAAGCCCACCCTCCTTCTTAGGTTTGCAGATATAATCCCAAGATAGGTTTGCGCACACACACTGATATGCACATATTTTATACACTTTTTAGACATATTTTGAAGGAGTTTTGAGTCCCAATTGAATTTAATATTTATATTTTGTTCCAATTTTCCGTTTTATTTTGGTAGAGCAGTCCTATGCTTGGTTTAATATGTTTTGCAGGCATTTTGAGGTCATTTGGATGCATTTAGGATAATTGCAAGGACGGAAAATAAACATGGAAGTTTGGGACCAAAATAAATGGAAGAAACTTGAAGGAATGAAAGAATCAAACAAAAATAAAGCATAAAACAGCCCTGGGATTCGAACTCTGAACATGCGGCATGTGGAACCGGAGCTTTAACCATCGCGCCAAACCTGATTATTCGGCATATCACTGGCGAACAGGGTTAATGTTCTTAACTGAAAGTCGGCCATTGATCCAGAGAGAAAAATGACAAAACAGTGAACGGTGGGAAGCTTCGAACACAGGTGACACGGCAAGACAACCAGCTGCATTTCCATGTGCGCTACTGTAGCTGTATTGACTGGAATTGTAACTGTTCGTATATACTCCATAGATACGAATTTATCTATAAAATCCACTCCCTTCTCTTCTTCAAGGAGGTTGGAACCCCCATTTTCTTCCTTCTCTCTAGTCCGAAATTCTCCTC
>OOIL02004101.1:65641-82952 GCA_900332095.2 Cuscuta campestris | reverse complement strand
AGATGTTGTATTTAAAAATAAATAAATTTGAAATGTTTGTGATTTTTAATTAAGGGCCCAATCATAAACATAATTGTTACAAGGAATATGAGCTAAAATTGATATAATCATAAAATAGAACACTTTTTAAATACACCGAAGCCTTCTCTACCTTTAACCGGGATTGAAGACTTACGGGTGGAAATAATTATTGAGTTGTATTCTTACACCATTAAATTGGGTAAACATACAATAAAATAATTATGGTTGCCGTTGCTACTAAATAATTACTCCGGATTTATCATTAGCGTGTTAAAGTCGGAGTAGTTATTATTTAGGTGAACTGCGAGAGCGTCCCTGAATACTTTTCTGCAACTCCACACATTCTATATAAAAATAAATTGACAATCCAACTTTTATAAAAACATTGGACAATTAATTTACCAATTTCTACCCCTAACTTTTCAACATCAAAAACTTTGTGTTGTTTGGAACTCTCTTCTTTTATACTTTTTATTTTATCTCTAAAACCAAAAAGACCAAAATATTTTACAACTTCTTTTGTAAACTTTTGTTTAAATTAAATTAACTCGCGTCTCTCTGAGGTTCGACACCCTACTTACAAGGGATTCTTTTTAGTTGTTATTTTTGCCCGCCCCCACACACACACACACATATTTGTTTTTTATAACATACTCCCTCTGTCTCAAAATAATTTTCCTACTCTAGGTTTTTTTCATTTGAATATAATTTTCTCATTCTACCTTTTCATCTCAACTCTTCCATAAATGCCTCATCTTCTTCTCTTCCTTTATTGTTCCGTTTTCTTCTTCTTCTTTCTCTCTAGTCTTTTTTCAGCCATCATCTGCTTTCTCTCTCTTCCCCTCCCCCTTCTTTTTCTTCTCATCCTCGTTTTATTCATCCTTCTCCTTCTCTTTCTTTTCTCGACTAGATCTAGCCATCATCTTCCCTATCTCCATCTCTCTCTCTCTCTCTCTCCTTCTTTTCTTTTTCTCCTCGTTTTCTTCTTCTTCCAGAGTCAATTGAAGCCACTGGTTTTTTAATATCTGGAAGAACGCAATTGGGCGCTGTATGTTCTTCGATCGGGAATCTGAGCAGAGTAAATTGAAGTATTGATGTCCTTTGGTCCTGCGTAGAGAAGATCCTAACTGCTATTGTGGGGATGTAGAGATTTGTTTATGTGGCAAAAGATTCACCTTGGGGTCTGATTTGGGAAGCAAGAAGGAGAGATAGCTCAAATTGCGCGTTGCGCAGTAGATTCGTCGCCTTGTGTTTGGTTTGTGCATCAATAGATCCGTCGCTGTGAAGGATTGGGCAGTAAGGGAGAGTGGCGAGCTGGTAAATGAAGGATAGGGGTATTTTAGACAAGTTGTACACAAAAACAACTTGCCAAAAAAATGATTAAAAATGGGAAGTTCTTTTCGAGAGAGAGAAAGTATCTTTTAGTAAAGTGCAATTATGTGATTAAATTGTATTTATAAGAAAGAAAAAAATACGAAGTGCATATTTCATATTTTAAAAGAAAAGTAGAACAAAATTTTTGGTAACTAAAATAAACTTGAATGAACATAATTATGGGTTAGTAATATTAATGGGTATAAACCCAATTTGGACTGGGGCTACAGTTCAATTTACTTTTTTGTTAAGAGATTTTACCCTTTGATTTATTGTGACAAGTAACTTTTTGGAAGAGTCAACTGATCTAAAGTGAAATATACTCAAAATAATGATTGTAGATCAAATGGATAAGGCTTGGGCTTGGCAAATCTATTCATCTAGGCTAAAGTATTTATGTCTGTAGCACTGTATTACTCATTGCTTGGACCCACACTCTCTTTGACGACATTGAAAGTATGATGTGCTGTAAGTCATTTATTGTGTCTAAAAACTACATTACAAGGCGGCATAACGCTAATTAATCATTATAAATAGTCATTTAAAAAATTAAGGGGCGCTGCCCCCGAAGTCCCGCCCTATTATTTATTATGAGTTTGTCATTAGTGGTACTTTTTTCTAGAACCGCCACTGTAAAGTTTGCATGTCATGTGGAGGGCTAGAACACTCATACATCAACTTTGTTATCTGATAAGTTGTTTCATTCTTATTTTTTACTTCATATCTTAAACGTTATTCCACGTAAATTAGAAATACACTATGTATAAAAACACTTTTTTGCATTCAAAATATTTGTTTTTGTAAAAATGTTCATAAAAAGTTTGTTAAAATTATATCTGATAATTCAAATTAAATTTGACAATTCTTAATAAATCTGTCAACTAAGAGAAGAAAGTTGTGCATAATAATTTATTGGAAAAGTTGGGACAAGATTTAGACTTTAGAGCTTAAAAAAAGATGAGAATTAATGATACAATGGGGAAAAAGTTCAGTTTACAAAGCCCAAGCCCAGACACGAGGGGAGGCTCTAGCCTGGGATGGGGCCTCGGTAAAAACCCAAAATTGAATATGCGCCCTCTCAACAATTCAGAGCCACTAGAATTTTCTGTTAAGGTCGAGGTGCCAGGCGAGGCCCCAACCTGGGCTGATGCCTCAACCCACTTTCTCGCCTATTTAAGTGTTGCTTGGCTGAGTTGGCTCCTCTCTCAACCACTCAGTTATCCATTAGCTCTCTTCTCTCTCTAAAGCCATTTTTGGATGAAATTTTTTTACTCCCTCCGTTCTCAAAAACTTTTCCTCTTTTATTTTTTTTCGCTTCCAATAAAATATTTCCACTTTCTATTAAAAAACCACTTTTACCCTTACTTTTTCATACCCTACCTATCACATCATACTTTTTCTCTAATACTCAATCCATCACATCTTACTTTTACCCATCACATCAAGGACAAAATTGGAAGTCAACTACAATTTAACACTTCCTTATTTTTACACAAAGTCAAAATAGGAACACTTTTTCCAAACGGAGGGAGTAGTATATTTTTAATTTAGAGGTCCAAATTTGTTTTAATTCCTTTTTTTCTAGATGTTGTAAGTCTTCTAAAATATTATAATAAAATTTTATTTCACTTTATGCAATTATTTTATGTTCATGATAAAATAAACACTTTAGGAATATGAATTGGAGTAGGTAGTGGGTATGTAGCAGAAATAATTATGTTGAAATATTAAATTGAATTAATTAAAATGCTAAGTTGCTAGTAATTGTAATAATGTTCTAATTAATTTATCTGGCCAATTTGTTATTACAAGTTATTGTATCTCGATGATGATGATAGTGATCATATATTTGAAGGCTGGAGATAGTTGGAATTTCCTCTTCCTAGTCTGAATCGTTATTTTCGAATTGTGGGTTTGGGTTCGATCCGTCGGTCAATTGTTACAAGGTTGTTAGGATTGTTATCATCTCTTTCAATGAAAGGTATCCTTACCATTCAATCGCTCATCCTCTAATTTTTTTCTCTACTTTTTTCTGTTCTTTTTTTGTGACTCCATCATAGCCATACATATATGATGTCTGATATAAATTTTGTAATGAGACGTGGAAATAGCATTTATTTCAAATCTTCACCGTCGCTTCGTATTTCTTACTAATTATAAACACTTAATTTGCATTATAAGTTTCATGCAACCACCCCTCACATAGCCGGGATTAACGTGATGATTTTTATTACCTCGGCCCTGATCTTATATAGTGCCATAATTAGCACTGAGAAGTTTAAATTGTGAATATCTTGAAGTATAATGGCTAGGATTGGATAAAACTTGATTTTGTGAGGAATCACAATCCAAGCCTAAAGCCAATTGTAGATCAACTCCATACTGACCCCTCAGAGTGTTGTGATGCGAGTCCAATGGCCTGTGAGTGTGGTACTGTGGTAGGTTAATTTTCCTCATAACAATATGGTAATAGGTTCGAACTCTATGACATAATCACCAAGACTATTGTAAGTATTTAAAATAGAAGTTTCCCTTTATCAATAAGACATTTGCGAGCTTAATTACAGACTTTGACAAATTTAAGTCTCACTAAGGTTTCTGTCATGGCATGAAACTTGTTCTACGTAGGCTTAGTCAAAGTGAGTCTCCCTTATTCAGGGGCTTATCTGAGTGTGTTCTCTTCCACACATTGTTCGTACCATCTTTCCTTTAGGAGGATATTTCATTGACTGTATTTGAGTTGATGCAGATTTGTCCAGATCAGTGCTTTTACAGAATACACACAGTATCTTCCTATGTCCCATAAAACTCGTTCCACATTTTCTTTTTTGTTTGTCCCGAAGTAAGATTCCAATGTGAGTATAAAGAAAGAATTGTGTGGTTATTACTTCCTCCGTTACTTAGTAAATTCAACGGAGGAGGATTTGACACTATTCATTCATTCACTTTTGATTATGTTTTGTGATTTATATATAAAACAAAAACTTTCATGCGGGGTCTTGAAAATTGAAATAAACTTTCGTGATATCAATTTTTTTATAAAATCATAATTCAAGATATGGATTATTCGCTTTATGCATTTGCAAGGGTAAAAGTTTGATATTGCATTTATTTAAGAACGGAAGAAAAATTATTTGTCTCCTTTACATTAATCTCAACCACAAAATTTTACTCTTCTAAATAATCGTGATGATTCCAACGGGGAACCTTATTTTGGGACGGAGGTTGTATTATTAATTGGTGTCCTTACCTTTTTGAATTGTGTTTTACAATGATAAAGTTGTACTCCATACTAGAGTATGCGTGGCTGTGGGCAAGACTCTTTGCCCTATCACAAAGTTTACACAGTTCAATTTTCATCTCTTACTGTTTTGATGGGAACTTGGTACTCTCGAGATCCATACAATTAGTTACACAAATCCACGACATTTTGCTATTATATTTTTCTTCTTAGATAGAATTGAAACAAGTAATGTAACACCCCAATCCGTATAACCCGGAATTACACGAATTAAGGTGAAACGAGAGTTAAATAAAAATTTCGCTTGACATTTGAAAATGACAATTACTTATAAATATTAAATTTACAGACTCTGGATCGCGACCCATTTAAAAAAATATTTTCAGAGTAATGCGGAAGTACAATAATAATCAAATCATGACACATTTAAAAATCTGATGATCAACATTTGCCTGCCATCCTTGCATCTCCTCTGACTCAATGCCCTCCGGAAAAGGTTCCATCATTGTCTTCTTGTTACCTACGTGTAGTCAACGAAAAAAAATACAAATTACACGCTCAGCGAAACCGCTGAGTGGTACCACGCTAGAATTGTAGAATAATTCATAGACATATACATTTACATATATATGTCCACAAAAAGTATAATAATAATATTCATAATATGGCACATTATATCATATGGACAATCTGATGAATCATGATGATAAATATTTAATGATAATTACATGATGGCACAATAAATCAATTTGCTTGTGAGGATGATTACATGATACTCATATAATCCATATATACTTGTTCTTGATGATGATTACATGACATCTATGTAATTGATGTACTTGATGATGATAACATGATGCGTAATTGATGTCACACATAATCATGATGATTTTACTTGATGATGACTTCATGATGTATGATTCTAAGTCGCAAGGACGAGCCTTGAACTATGAGATTCGCCCATTTGGTACGACGAACTCACGCAGAAATAGGGGTGGTACTCGAAAATCTAAGTACCATGTACGTACACTAAGCCCGGTCCGTGATGTCGGACTGCTAAGTCCCGCACAATCACAACTACAAGAGAAGCACTTCAGCCTGATCTCTTGCGCATGCACATGATGTGATATGTTTCAATATGAATGATGAAATGAATCACATGATATGAACAATTTGTAAGCAACATGATTGGATAAATATACTTTATTTTATTTGGATGTAATCTGATAAAAATATCATTAAAATAAGTTACGGGGCTCGGAACACCGTGACGGTCGACTTTGGTTGACCGGCGGTTGACCGTTGTTGACTAACTGAGAAAGACGGTCCTCGGCTCGGCGGGCGGCAGTCGACCGTCAGCCACCGGCGGTCAACCGTTTGGCTGACAGTCCTGGTTCGTCTCGAAGTTTAACGCGGCGGTCGACCCTTTGCGTCGACCGTTTAGGTCTGTGAAAGTTTCTCTTGATATTTTGAGTGTCCAAAATACTTCTTTAAGTCTTTTAAACACCTTTGATTAATATATACATTTTTGGGTTGATCTCAAATGTTTATATATACTTATGTGTGTGTATATATATATATATATATATATATATATATATTAACTTTATGGATTTGGCATATTTTGTTCTTAACACAAAGATGACTAATATATGTGTCACATATATATTTTGGGATGATTTCAACATATGGATTAACATATATGTTCATGTACGTATGTGATGAATGATTCGACAAGTCTAACGCAAAGGTACTGACCTGGAAATCATTGGCCGAAACCTTACGGATGAGCGGGAGTGGAAACAACATCGAAATTCACCAACTTTGTCATTTCCGAAACAATTGGACAGCCTGCGGTATTTTGAGCATATCTCCATCGTTTCTTCACGGAATCGCAAACCAATTGATTCTGTGGATTCCTAAGACGTAAGGCTACAACTTTTATGAAGCAACCATGTTAAAATAATGAGTTTAAAGTGGTCAAATATAGCTCACAAGTGGACTCATAGTTGCTGCCAGGATTTTGGATGTTCCAACGAACAACGATTCCGACGATTATCTCATTAACTTCAATATTCTAACGCCGAACCTTCTCTACGATACCTTCCGGATGTTCCTAATTAAGTGTTAGAGAGTTTATGGTAAGTTCTTGGAATGAAACAATATGAATTTGGTGAAGAAAATGGTCCAACCCGAGGAGCTCGCCACCACTGGCGCAGTTCCGGTATTTTGGCCATATCTTCTTCGTTACTCAACGAAATCGCGAGCCGTTTGTTGGGCTGGATTCGTATCGTCCGGGGCTACAACTTTGGTTCAGAAATTATTTCGAGATAATAGATGGAAAATTTCAGTTTTTACCTCAAAGTGGACTGATGTGTTTTGGTTTCAGGATTTTGAGACTTTTATGGTTTTCTTCTTGCTTCTTCTTCTTCCTCCTTAGTATACAACCATGGAGCATTGATGTTTTCTTCTCCTTCTTTGGGCTGCCGACAGAGAGAGAAATGGAGAGGAGAATTGGATGAATGATGGTGGATGATGGTGATGGTGTATAATGATGATGGTGGTGGTGGAATTGTGTAGGAAAGGGTTGAGATTTGGAGTATTACGTAGATTTAATGTATTATTAAGTAGTGGAGAATAATGGGGTGGCTAGTGGAGTGACTTACGTGATTGGGGAGGGATTTTAGAATATTAGTTTTGGACTTTTGTCCAAACTGAACAGTTTACTCCAAACGGTACGCGCTTTTCGCCCAAACTGCTCCGAATTGAAAATGGATTGTGTTTTTGGAATCAGACTGTCAAAACTAGAATTTTGACATAATCAAAATATTTTTCTGAGAACTTTTATTTTTCTCAGTGTCCGGGTCTGTCTCAGTCATAATTTAATATAATAATATGAATGAGATAAAAATATATGAATTAAATCCAAATGATAAATATGATATTGTCAAGTGTCAAAATTATGATTTCTAATCTGATGAAATCACTTTTGAATTTAGTTTATTTTATGGGTCAAAGTTACAAATTTTACTATTTAAAATTGACATAACTTGAAATCTACAAATCAGATTNGACTGTCAAAACTAGAATTTTGACGTAATCAAAATATTTTTCTGAGAACTTTTATTTTTCTCAGTGTCCGGGTCTGTCTCAGTCATAATTTAATATAATAATATGAATGAGATAAAAATATATGAATTAAATCCAAATGATAAATATGATATTGTCAAGTGTCAAAATTATGATTTCTAATCTGATGAAATCACTTTTGAATTTAGTTTATTTTATGGGTCAAAGTTACAAATTTTACTATTTAAAATTGACATGACTTGAAATCTACAAATCAGATTGGTTTATAAAATGTACCGTTGGATTCGTCTCTTCGAGACATATCCATAAATATAACTTTTTAATAAAAAGTCATTATTTTGAAAATCCATTTATTTTTAGTCAAACGTACAAATATTCTTTATTGGATAAAAACTACTATTGTTTTATAATAAATTTTAGGCCATATCTTGTGGCGTTACAAGTAAAGTTACTCAATTTCAACAAATCAATTCATTGCATTTGAGTCTGAGGCACAATCAACAATTTATTTGCTTATTCATTGATTTAGGCTATGTTTTCTTCAACTTATTCTTATTAGAAATAGATCAGCCCAGAGCAAATCAGATCACAAACAATTTTAAATATAACTAGAATCAGACCAGATCAGACCTTAATAAAATTAAATTAGATTAACGAGCTATTACTTTTCTCTTGCAGAATCCCAACCAGTCGTGAAGGAAAGAAAAGCTCATTGGAGCCTAGTCATTAGACTGAATGGCACTATGAAAATTTGTCGATTAGGTTGTGAGCATATGATGCTTCAAATTTGCAGTATTATAGAGAATAAGACCGGATCCTTCATATCATCGAGTATAGAGCAGTACTACAGAGAAAGCCATCCTTCCCATTCTGTGGCTTCAATGGCTGATGCATTGGGTTCAGAAAGCATGTTTCAGGCATAGTACTGATTGTGATTTTGATTATGCATTTTCCTCTCGAGTGTATTATGCTTTAGGTGCATTGAAAATGGCATGAACTGTTAGTGTGTTTTGATTGACTGCTGTATGTGAGTTGAATCATTATCAATTCTTTTCACAATTCTACATTCTTGTGCCACACATAATAAACAATATATTACATGGTACTAATTAACAGATCTAACCTGGAATTAAAATAAAATGTGTCTATATATCTATTTGTAGACACACACAAACACGCGCTCACACAAGGAATCTTCTACTAGAGGGGCGTCCCTGTTTTGTCATGATTCCCACTAGACTTGAGTTCTAAGGGCTCGGCATCAACAAGCATTCTGACAACATTTTTCATTGTCGGCCGAAGATTTGGTAGCTTTGTGGTGCAGATTGTGGATATCCTCAGGACATTAATCATGTCATCCTGGACTAGTTCTGAAACTACATCAAGATCAAGAATTCTCAGAATACTTTCACGGTTTTCTAAATGCGTCGAGACCCAGTAGACTATGTCCTTCCCTTCTCCGTAAGCATCATCTATTGGATTTCTTCCTGTTACCAGTTCTAAAAGCACAACACCAAAGCTGTACACATCACTTTTCTCTGTCACCCGAAGTGTATAGGCCATCTCTGCGTACAAACATCCCCAGTTAAAAATTCAGTGGGAAAAGGGGGAAAAAAGGAGAAGAAAAAAAGTGACCACTCGTAAAGCTTACCGAGAGCCATGTAACCATGAGTTCTTGCAAAAAAGCTGAGGTCAGACCCTCTTTGAGAAAGTTCAGAAGTTCTTGCAACACCGAAATCTGAAACTTTGGCCTCATAAGCCTTATCAAGAAGAATGTTGGTGGACTTGATATCTCTGTGACAGTCATGGTGCAGATAAGATATTCCTTTAGCAGCTCCTAGTGCAATTTCATACCTCTGATCCCAATCCAATTCTGGCTTCCCAAGTTTGATCTTGCGGTGAAGTGCTTGGAAAAGATTGCCATTTGCCATGTACTCAAAAACCAAGTAATTTGAACCTCCATTCATTACACTTGCATAGAGTATCACTATATTTCTATGCCTGACCGTCCGCAGAATCTCCATCTCTCTGGCTAGAACTCTCACTCCATCTCCTTTCCACAGTTGCTTCACTGCTACAGTGCCACAACCTTTCTTCAAATCAAGACGATAGACTTTTCATGTGCCTCCACTCCCAATCAAATTCTCCTCGTCCATGCCACATATTTCATCAGCATCAAACTCTATAGGATGGAAGCTCTCAAGCTTCCATTTCGGGTCCACTCCCGTGGCTTCCCCAAATTGTTTTAAAGCATTTGCCTCTCCGTGCATATTGTTGTTCCAATAGCTCACAACCAATAACCCCACCAAGAGGACAGTTGCGGATAGAAATGCAACGCAGAGAACACGTATCTTGCTATTGATGAGTCTGTTGTGGTGAGTGGCTCTCCAACCACAAACACCTACGGGCTCCGTGTTTATTTCAGTTTTTATATTTTGATCCACACAAATTCCCTTGTTACCAAGGAATGCCTTGTCTCCTCCCATCATCAACAGATCATAAGGAACTTCTCCGTATAGCTGGTTGTTGGACATATCAATTGAAGAGAGTTTCAGGCCGCCTAAGCTTGTTGGAATTGAGCCGGTCAGCTTGTTGTTTGAGAGATTTAGGGAGTTCAACAAGGAGGGCATCACTGTGAGGGAGTCGGTAATGCCACCACTTAGCTTATTATAAGCAAGATTTATATCTGCCAACCTACGGCAGTCACCTAATTCCACAGGGATTGGTCCGATGAATGAGTTTTTCTCCAGATGCAAGGACGTCATTTGCTTTAACACACCAAGATTGGATGGTAACAAGCCAGAGAAACCATTGTTGTCCAAGTAAAGCCTCTCCAAGAGAGAGAGATTTCCAACTTCTTTTGGCAGCCAACGTGAGACTTTGTTGTTTGACAGAAATAACTGGTTCAAGTTTGTAGCAGATCCTATCCGAGGGGAAATTTGTCCAATGAAACCATTATAACTGAAATCGATCATTTTTACATTTGGAAGGGCCCATACCCCTTCAGGGATTTTTCTAGAGAGCTGATTCTAAATGACTCTCAACCTCTTCAAAGGCGTGCATGCAGCATAAGCATCTGGAAACTCCCCAGTAAATCTATTCTCCACCGCAAGCAAATACTGTAACTTACCATTCTGACACAAGTTTTTTGGGAATCCACCAGAAAATTGGTTTTCAGAAATGTCTATGCTCCTTAGTGGTGAAAACCTGCCAAGATTTTCTGGGAAATCACGAGAAAACCTGTTCTCGAATACGGAAAAGCTAATGAGATGCTGCATATTGCCAAATCCTTGAGGGATTACTCCTGAGAAGTTGTTTCTCGCCACCTGAAAAACGGTCAACTTTTTCAGGGATCCGAGGGCTTGAGGGAGCGTACCATGCATCTGGTTATTAGAAACATCAAACTCCTCCAAGAGGGTGAGCGCTGCAAGTTTAGGAGGAAGCTCGCCCGTCAGATTATTGCTATAGAGTTCTATTTTGTAGAGGTTTGTCATATTGCCTATCATCTTCGGGAGATTCCCAGAGATGTGATTCATGCAGATATCCAATGTCTGCAATGCCTCCAAGCTGAAAATAGTCTTTGGGATTTCTCCTACCAAATTTGAACCGGCCAGGTATAGCCATGTTAGTTTCTTCAAATTCCCAATGCTCTCCGGAATTCCTCCCTCGTTGAAATCATTTTCGCCGAGGCCAAACGAGACAAGACCGGTAAGATTTGCAACCCAAGATGGGAATTCTCCAGAAAAATAGTTGATGGACAAGTCAAGAACCTCTAAGCTGGCCAGCTTTGATAAATCAAGGAGGGTGCCATTCATGTTGGTTCCAGTGACATTCAAGACTCTGAGATTGGTACAATTGGTCAGTTCAGTGGGGAGAACTCCCGACAAGGCATTCGATGGGAGCACCAGAGATGTGAGGTTTTGAAGCAAAGAAACCGAGGTTGATATCACCCCCGAAAGACTCTGGTTATCAAGCGAGATCTCTGAAACCAAACCGGTTATTGGGTCACACGTGATGCCGTAAAAACGGCAGGGGCTTTCCGTATCTTCCCACGAACCCAAGACATTCAATGGGTCACTGAGATGCTTTTTCAATTCCGGAAGGGCTTAGGTTTCTACCCTCAGAGGCGTGGATGGGAGGAAAAACCAGAACACAAGTAAAAGATTCGCATGAATTTTGAGTAGGAGGTGGTTTGGGTTTGTGGCCATTATGGAAACTGATCAGAGGTCAACACATAAACTTCGCCAGGGAAGGAGAAATGTTGTATCTAACTAAGCCTTCATTATTATTGCCATGATGAGGATGAGGGGTCGCCCATACTAACTAGATCTAGCTGAAACAAAAATACCAGCAGCAATCATTACTTAGCAAACCATAAATCATTGTTTTAAGAAACAAACAAAAATAAAATACTAATAAATTCCACATCCTAATCATTTAAATCCTACCCCAATTTTTTTTAATTTTCAATCTTTTGTTTTATATTTTCATCCATTTAATAAATTCTACATCCTAGTCATTTAAATCCTACAATTCCTTTTTTTCTTCAATCTTTTATATTCTCATCATTTCGTTTTTTGTCCATCACAAAGTTATCCCTTTTCAGTATAATTTCCACTTTCCATCTCATTTAATTTAAGCAGAATGTTTCACTTTTATTAGAAATTGTGTAAATTTAATTTATGTGAGATTAAATCACATAAAAAATAATCAAAAGATACCAAAACTCATATTTTCGAGACTCACCAAACACGCTATAAAAAGAAGGATAAAACATGTGAATTCCGTAATGCTCCGAAATGTTTTCTCGACATAAATTGGGAGTGGTGGTAAAATGTAGGGAGAAATAATAACCTTTAAATACTTCCTGTCTTTGCCAACTCCGCAACGCCCACCCGCACTTATTTTTTTTATTCTAGAAAATGAGGAAAGTCAGTCTCATCATGGGGGTGAACGAAATACATCACCAAAAAAAGTGGTGAGTGACACATTTGGGAATGGAAAGGCACTCCCACCCACTTGCCACAACTAACTAACCAGTGAATTTGTACAGACAAGCCAAGACATGATATGTGATTACAGCATTTGAATACCAAACTCAATGAATTGAATGAATGTTCTTCAATACTTATTTTTTATACCAAAAAATAAAATTTTCGGAGGATAATGTTAGGTAATGCCACCATATAATGTCAAAAATGTACTGTGAAATACCACTGTACGTACTTGGCATAATAAGGAAGCAGGTAGCGGCATAGTTACCATGATCGAGCAGGAAATTCTCCTCTATATCTATCGGTTGCAAGCTAGCTTGTTGTTGTGAGACTAAGGCCGCAAGAATGGAGAAAAGGCCGCAAGAAGATATATATTGATTGCAGTTGCACAGATAGAATTGAGATGTGGCTCACAGCTGAGAGAAAACACAAGAGATAGGAATGTTTCTTTTAACCTCTTTTATTTTTTATTTTTTTAAAAAAAAAGAAGAAGAAAGAGAGTTGGAAGATAAAGGTAAGATATATAATAGGACGGATATGAATGATTAGATGATAATATATGGAGAGGGAGGGAGTGGGAGGTGGTGGAAGGTGGGAAGAAGCTAAGGTGGGGTGTGGGAGATACGGAGATCGGCACTTTGGAGTCTGAGGCAGACCGCCACCCCAATATGGACAACACTTCTTTCTTTTCTTTTCTTTTCTTTTCTTTTTTTCTTTTAAGTTTAATGGGGGGAAGGGGTGGTGGATCAGATGAATCGCAAGCTGCCAGAAAAGCTCTATCACGTTGTTATGGGGGTGGGGTGGCAGAATGATGATGAAGAAGATATGACAACCCCCCACCACACTTTCATCCACTTCTTTTTTCACAAACCCACTCCTTTATAGTTCTCATAAGAGAAATTTACCTAAATAGGACTAAAACATAATGACTTTCACAATATAGGACCATATGTTTTTATTTCCCAATGTAGGACCTTTGGTCATTATCAAGTAGTCATTATTCAACTAAATGTTCATCATTACTGGACATTATTCCTTCCACTAGGTCATTACTAAGTCCTATTTAGGGAATAAAAAAGTTTAAGTCCTACATTAAGAAAGTCATTATGTTTTAGTCCTATTTAGTGCAAATTTCACTTCTCATAAATGACGTTGTTCCTCGGTTTGTTAGGTTCTGAGAAAAAACATTTTTGGAAAATATGACTATTTGTCCATTTTCATTTTTCGGTCAAAATCAATTAACTTTGACTTCAAATTAAATGAAAATGATACTCCCTCCGTTCCTAAGTATTTTCTACTTTTGATTTTTTCGGTCAAATTTGATAAGCTTTGATCTCAAATTAAATAAAAATAATAGTAGATATTGATACAAAAATAGTTTTATTAGATTTATTATATGAAATATTTTCAAATTATTATTTTATCTAACTAAAATACTATATATATTTCATTTAATTATATGTCAAAGGTTGAAAACGATTGACTGCAAAAAGTCAAACTTGGACAAATACTCAGGAAAAGTGGTAGTATTAGATATTGATACCAAAACAGTTTTATTAGATTTATTATATCAAATATTTTCAAAAAATATTATATCAATTAATATACAATATATATTTTATTTAATTATAGGTCAAATGTTGCAAATAGTTGACCGAAAAAAGTTAAAACTAGACAAATACTCAGGGACAGGGATAGTATAAGAGGAATTCCCAAGTTGGAAACTTTATTACAATAGGAAACGAAATAAACAAGGAAAAAGAATAAATATACAAGGAAACAAATATGAGGAGATATTTACGTTACTATTCGTAACACCCCCTCAAGTTGGAGCATGTAACAGTGAAATGCTCAACTTGGGAAGCAGAAGCTCCAAATGAGACTTTCCAAACGCCTTGGTGTGTAGATCAACTAGTTGTTGACTCATGGACACGTCAACCTCAATATGTTTCGTGCGTTCATAAGAAATTGATTTGTTGCAATATGTAGGGTAGCAGTACTGTCACAACAAATTTTCATAGGATAAGTATGAAATATACCAAGAAAACCAAATAAACCCTTCAACCATTTTAGTTGACACGCAGTAGCGGCGAGGGCTTATAGTCGACCTCAGCGAAGGATCATGCCACAGTAGTTTGCTTATTTGTCTTCTAAGATCCTGGAGAATCTCAAGCTGTACAAACTATCCTGTCAGAGATCTCAGTGTGAGCACATAATGCCCAACACCTATTTGCAGCAGACAAAAGTAACATCCCTTAAGATATCGCACCATACACAGTGCCGCGTGCAAATGATCTTCTCGTGGCTCTTTGACAAACTGAGCCAAAGTATGAACTGTATAAGCCAATTCGGGATGAGTAAAAAATAAGTAGACCAAGTGACCCAGAAGACTCCTATACTTAACCGGTTTTGAAAGCAAATGACTTAGAAAGAGCTAGACGATGATTCTCCTCCATAGGTGCGCCATGGGGCCACGTGATAATCGTGGTGGTCGTTATTGTCGTTTTGTGATCTCTCAAGCCATGATACTCGATTTTGTCACAAACTCTAGTGATTGTTAAGTGACATTAACGTCACTATAGCTTCTCAAGTCTCAACACAATGATAGTCTCGCTGCCCATGATACTGTGTCCAACGGTCATAGTAGTCACATAGATGCTCAATGGATTGTTGATAGCAGTGCTTCCCACCATGTGGCCAATGACCCATCATCCCTCAACACCGTAATGGAGTATGGTGGACCAGATAAAATTTGTTTGGGTAATGGTAAGACTTTAACCATCTCTCAGACTAGAAAGTCATGTTTGTCAACTCCTACTTGTTTTCTTACCCTGTCCAATGTTCTTTGTGTTTTCTCTCTCCTCCAGCTCCTTTGCATAATTCCTCTATCTTACCCACTTTTGTTCAACCGTTAAACTCCCCTCCTACTATGTTAGATAATTCATCCGTTTCTAGTGGTCCTTCTCAGGCTCTTCAACCAGTTCGTGAGTGACGGTTAAATTTATGTTACTTTAATGATCATGTTGTTAACCATGTTTCCTTTGTTGTCGTGGGGACTTCACTTACTTGTTTGCGGCCACGTAAGGATGCAAATTAGAGGGCTGCCATGGATGTGGAACTCTAAGCCTTACAAAGGAATCATACTTGGGACCTTGTTCGGTGCTCCTCTCGGCAGCCCATTCATTGCAAATGGGTGTTTTGTCTCAAACGCAAATCAGATGGGACTATGGATCGATACATGGCGCATTTGGTTTCCAAGGGTTTTCTTTAGCAGCCGGGTTGTGACTATTTTGAGACATTTAGTCTAGTCGCTAAACTTGTTACAATTTGCCTAATCAGCATACTTCTATTGGTATTTGGTTGGTCTCTTCGGCAATTGGATGTCAATAATACTTTTTGAAATGGCATTTTTCATGTGGAGGTATATAGGGAGCACTACTCCGGCTACAAAGATGATGTGCATCTTGATTATGTGTGTTAGCTTTGCAAAGCACTTTTCGGCATGAAACAAGCCCCTAGAGCATGGTATTTGGACTTTACAAACTTTTGACTTGGATTCGGTTTTCGAAAGTCACGGGTAGATGCTTCGCTCTTTCTTTATGCTAGAGATACAATGCGGCTTTATTTTTTGGTTTATGTGGATGACATTATTGTTACAGGCAATTCTGTTAGAATAAAGGCCCAACTCTAGAGGGGGGGGGGGGTGAATAGCGTTTAAAACAAAATCGCAGGAAATTAAAACGAGAGCGTTAAAGTAAAGAGCGTAAGGAAGGAGCACACCGGATTTTATCCTGGTTCACCACAACGTGTGGCTAATCCAGCCCCCCCGAGAGACTCTCTCGAGCTACACTAACTCCGTTAAGCTTAAGGGTGCTTAACAAACCGATACAACTTGAGAACCCGAGTCACACGAGCCTCAACACCTTTGCTTGGAAATACCGCACTCCAAGACTTCTCACGAAGGAACAAGGAACTTCCTTCGAGTTTACAACAAGGGAACGACCTCCCTTAAAGTGTATGAAAACACTTAAACACTCAGGAATAAAACTCTCACAAAGAGTAAATATGAGTGAACTAGTAAACGCTCAAGAACACGACAATTTCTTCAAGAATTGGCTCTCAAATAGCTAAGAAAAATAGGAATGCTTATGCAATGAAGGAGTATTGAAATGTTGAAGAATTGTGTATTAAAATGAGAGGATTTGGGTGCCATTTTATAGCCCAAAATGGGATAAATCCGTTTCTAGAGTTTCCAACAGGATGAAGACAATTTTTTCAGAGACACAGGGTGATAGTCGATTGTCAAAGCTTGATAATCGATTATCCAAAGATTCCCTGTCCAAAAATTTAAAATTCTATCCGTTGGAGGACAACGGTAACCCAGATAATCGATTGTCAACAAGTGATAATCGATTATTGGTCCTCTCAGAAGATTCTGGGTTTTGGCTGCAAAGACTGATAATCGATTATCGCAAAGCTGATAATCGATTATTGCGTGCTTCAGAACTTTGGAAGTTCAAAGCTGCAGGGGCTGATAGTCGATTGTCACTAAGGTGATAATCGATTATCACCCAGCTAAAGTCTAGCCAGC
>OOIL02004101.1:45677-63458 GCA_900332095.2 Cuscuta campestris | reverse complement strand
ACGGTGGTGGCGGACGGTGGTGGCGGTGGCGGTGGATGGTGGCGGTGGTGGTGGACGACGATGGTGATGGACGGTGACGGTGATGGTGGACGGTGGTAGTGGTGGACGGTGGCGGTGAACGGTTGTGGTGGTGAAGAGAAGTAGAAAAAAAGGAGAAGATGTTAGAAGACATTGGTTAATGTCTTCTCCAAGAAGATGCCAGGAAGACCTTTTTGAGTGAAATGTCTTCCAAAAAACAAACAATCTGCAGAGCCCATCATCTGCGCGCGTCTGCGCGGCGCAGACAAAAGACGCCAGAAGGTCTTCTGGCGGAAAAACAAACACCCCCTAAGTCTTTGTGGACTGCTTTGTTTCACAAGTTTCGGCCCAAGATTGGCATCTCTGACAGGTCGACGTGTTAAGGATAATTAGTAATTAAATATTATTTGAATATTTGTATAGTAGTCATGTATTGTTATCTCTTGTAGTTTGGATCAGTCTAACCCTCCTCCACGAAGTTTGGATTGGCTCCCTTGGTTATAGCTTTGGGGTTATTGAATGAGAGCAATAAATGCACTCATTTATAGGAATTCGAGATTAAGAATGAAAAAATTAGGAGGGAAATGTAATTTTACCAAAATTTGTCTTTAGATTTTCCCTCTATGAATTTTTGGAAGTTTTAACTTTAATTATGAAGTGTATCTCATCATTACACACGTGTAACCCTTCCCCCGTATTCCTATCATCTAGCGTTCTAAAAGTACATACTCATATGGGCTACCATATGAGCTATTGGTAGTAATTTGTAAAATACTTTCTTAAATGTGACTCAGAGTCATTTTATCTAACTTATTCTTATTTTTTGTAATTTTTTTAAAATTAGAATCAGACTACAAACAGTTTTTAATATAACTACATTCAGATCAGATCAAAACTTATTACAAACAAATTAGAACCATTCAGATCAGATGAAAAGTAAAGAACAAGCCCTTGATATTAAGGGCAAGGTTCCCATGACATTGCCTGACAATGTCATGGGATGACCCGAGGGCGCTCCAGTGCCTCGTTCGCAAAATTGATGGTTTCTACCCCCTAACCCCCGGTAAACCTCCCACCCCGCCCCGACCGGAACACACCCCTCCACCCTCTTCAATTGTATCACACAAGTTGATTTTGACTTTGAAGACATGAGAACTTTGGTGTAATATTAAACTACACAAAAATGAATACTATAATCCAAATGTGATGGGGGTACTTAATTTCATCACGGAAGCATATGGAGTAATAAACTAGAGTAAATTCCATAAAAAGTCCCCAGTTATAAGTCGTTTTACATATTTTGTCCCTACATATCAAATAATACTAATTTAGTCCCCAATTATCATATCATTTTTCACGAATGGTCCTTTGTTAATATTTTTGTTAAAAACATGGATAAAATTATATATTCATACTTCTCTCTCTCCTCAATTAAGTTTCCTCCCTCCTCTCGTACTCTTTCCCAAACCTGTCGCTGAGTTTAATGCTCTAAACCTAGAACTAAAATGATCATTCCTCTCTCAATTATTAGTCTTTCTAGTGAAACTTAAAATAAAAACCAATAAGCTTTATGGATGAGTTTTATCGGTTAGTCTCAAAAAATTGCAAAGAAAATAAACATTAAAACTCATTCTAAAGGTTACTGGTTTCGAATTTGGGTTCCACCAGTTAGACAAACAATTAAGAGAAGAGTGATGATTTCAGTTTTGGGTTCAAAGCTTCAAACTCAGTGACGGGTTTGAGAAAGGTGTACGAGGGGAGGGATGAAGCTTAATTAAGGAGAAAAAGGAGTATGAATTTACAATTTTATCCACGTTCTTAATGGAAATATTAACAAATAACCATTCGTGGAAATAAATATAATAATTGGAGACTAAATTAATAATATTTGATATGTATGGACTAAATATGTAAAATGACCTATAACTGGGGATCTTTTATGAAATTTAACTCAATAAGCTAATAATAGACTACAAAAAAAAACTCGAACTGGAATTGCTTTGCCCCCACCCCCATTCTTCGCATGGAATGTAATGACAGTTGAGTCATTGATATTATATTTACTGATTATATTTTCGTTTCTGGGCGAAACACAGATACGGTATAAAGTATGGATTCGTTCCTTTTGCTAGTGCGGTGAACAGTCGACTGTAATCTTTTGATATTGAATTCACACGAGTGCTTGGTAATCTACTACGGAGTATATCATATGATTAATTTACCTAAATAGGACTAAAACATAATGACTTTCTTAATATAAGACCATATGTTTTTATTTTCTAATGTAGGACCATTGGTCATAATCCATTAATCATTATTCAACTAAATGTCTTGCATTACTTGAACATTATTTTTCTCACTAGTCATTATTAAGTCCTATTTAGAGAATAAAAAAGTTTAAGTCCTGAGAAATGACATATGTTTTAGTCATATTCAGTGCAAATTTTACATATCATATCAGCCCCTCCCTCCACTATGAATGTCGTCCCCGCCGACAGATCGAGAGTAGCAAGGCGCAACCACCGCCTCCGGCTTTGTCCTTCCCTATCCCTGATTTTGAGGCATGGTTTGATATTGATTCCGACTTTTATGGCCGTGGTCGAGGATCAAACCACGGCGAATAGCATAGTGGTTGCAGCGGCTATCATGGTGGCACAACTCCTTCAGCCGTGGCCGCGGCGGCAAGGGCGTGGGAGGGGGCCTCCGCGTGAATCCATTATTTGCGTGAGATTGTTTGCATCGTTTTAACTTTGAATATGTCGGGTCGTCTAAATCCACCCCTCAAGCGCTCTATGCATCTCAATCTACAGATTCCAATGAAAATTGGTTTCTGGATAGAGTTGCATTATAAAATGTGTTCGACTCAATGTCTCTTCGATCCGTGAAGTATGATTACGAAGCATGATACATTTGCAAGTATATGTTTTCTGTAGAGCTATAAACAAAAATACTACCTTAGATACTATAAGTCTACACCAACACGTCGACAACGAACCCAAAAGGCAGTGCCCCCACTTCTACCGCGAGCAACAGCTATTTCTTCATCTACATAAAACCAAATGAAAAATGGATCGTTCTTGTTGCTTGGCTCCCTTTCATCCTTCCCGGCCTTGACACCAATATCAAATGGCTTAAAAGGGCCAACCTTCACGCGGATCTGCTCAAACGTGAATGCAAGTATTCTACTCTTCCACGACAACCTCCCTTCAAAGCTCAACCATCCTAAAGGGCCAAGATAAACTCCATTTTCGATTCTCCTTCCCTGAAATATCAAACAAACCAAATCTTATACAATTTACATAGTTTTTAAACACTCGGTAAATTTTTGTTGTTGCACAATGATGAAAGACTATATCCATAAAGGGAAAGAAAAAATACAATATTCATGTGCACTTCACTTCTCTGCCACAAAAAGAAACTCCATATTGCAACGCGATGCAGTAAGACAATTTTTATAAAAACATGCCTGCACTTATGGTCCATCCACTTGAAATTCCCTGAGTTTGTGTAATTTCTTGTCTGAGATGCTTCATAAAGTTTTACGATTGCACTATTCCTTTTTTAATTCTAGTCTGATACTCTGATCGTAAAGCTATATGCCTATATTCTATGTGAAAGAAGAGCATAGGAAAAAGAATAGGCCCTAGATTCAGACCAAAGTGGTATGGATATATGTACTATTTAGTAGCATCTACAATTACGTAAACATTGAAATGAATAAGCCAATGTATTTCTGTCTTCCAATTTAAGCAGCACTAAATAATAAAAGATTCATTCTGAGATACGAGGAAGCTTACAGCTGCATCGAACCTCTGAACAGCTGTAATTGGAAAATATCTCCCGCGCTGTAGCTTTTTCTGCAGCTAAGACGTGGGCACATAGTCACAAAACAAAACAATTCAGAGGTTCATTCTGAAATCAGTGAATGACAAAACTCACCTCTGCTGTGAAAATAAGCATCCAAGTTCTTCCAGGTGACTCGGTTCCTCCAAGAGTTTCAAAGAAACCAGAGGGGTTGAGCTTTGCCTTCTCGATCACTGAGAATGCAGAAAGAATCTCCCAAGGTGGAACTTTTCTTGTCTTGGCAGCCCTTTTCAGCACTCTCACACATTCTTCCACTTCCTAATCATAATCCCGCACTTTTTTATACAAACAAAAACAGAACCATACTTCATATGATCATGGATTGTGAAACAGATGTGCTGTCAAAAGCCACTCTCTTGTTTGATGCATCACAGTATGATGTAATGGGTACCACACGAGCAGCAAGAGCATCCCACTTCGATGTTCCAGCATCATTTTCAGCTATTTTAGTTCTAAGGATAAGATATTTTGTTCACCTTGGCCTATAAATTAAACTAACTAGATAGTGAGTGACGATAAATGTGATGGGCATATGCCATGTTTAATTTTTGCCTGCCACTCTAAGAAACTTGTTTGAGTAATTGACCCAAAATTTAGGTGCCTTGATTCTTTACTCTCTAATAACTACGGAGTAACAAGTTACCCTGTCAACTTTCAAATATTTCAGCCACTATTTCTGTTTTTAGTTACCTTGTAAATTTCCAATCACCTTTTCAATTATCAAACAATTAACCACCTTCTTTCTTGAGTTAGTTCTGGCTAATAAAACATCAACAGTACACATAAACATACAAAGAATTACAGTCCCTTTCTTGAAGAACCAAGCCTTTTTTTAAGGAAAGAACCCTTTCTTGATCGGAAGATTCGGAACAAACTGTTCCAGTCGACCCACTGCAGAAGGTCTTAAACAGAATGCACATTTAGAACTAAACTTATATCACAGTACAACACAAGAAGTCTAGATTTGTCGACCCATAGAATCAATTCTCTTCTGAATCAGAAGATCAAAGGGTTTTTACCTTACAGGGTTTTTCATCTTCTTGAGCAATGGGTGATGGGCCTGTGGAAGATTGGCCAATGTCATCGGGACTGGCTGCTGCGTTCACTGATGAGAATCTGAAAGGAGTGCTACTTTTCAAGATTGAAATCGGAGTTAACAAGGGTTTCGCATGAAGCGTTCTGCGAAGCGGGAAGATGGCATCTGTGCGGGAGAGGTGATGATATTGAGGTGGAGTAGCAGCAGCAACCATTCCCTTAGAAAGAGAGAACGCCATTTTATTCCCTTGTTTATAAGTTCACCAAAGAAAGAGAGAAAAACTTCTCTTCTTTTAAGTTCAACTAGTATTTTTACGGACCGGTGCCGCACAGACAAACACAGACGATAATTGTTTGTGCGGCACAGACAATTATCCTCTGTGTTTGTCTGTACGAAGCATTGGTGCACCCATGATAGCACCCATGTGGTGGCACCCTAGCATTTTCCTATTTTTACACCGTGCAAGTCTAGACCGGGTGAAACAAAACAGATCCTAACATTATTTATTCAGCCCAATTCGAATCCATATCTGATTGAACCCAAACTAGTTCGACATGAACTGATCGATTACATCTGGAGTCGATTAGATCGGAAACCGGTTACACTCAAAAACCTATTAGACCGAATATTGATCAAATTCAAAATAAATTAAACTCAAATCCAGACAAACCTAATAGTTCATTGGTTGATGTCTTTCTAAAAAAGATATTTGAATTATAAGTACAACTGATTTAATGTACGCATTTTTTACCCCATATTTTATCACTTAAACTAAGGTTGTTGTCTATTTTTCTAGAGAGTTTATATAATTCATAGTGACATTGTAACACACATTTAGGGCAGTAAATGGACAACCGAAAATTCGATTACCGTCCGCATCTGTATCCGTTTATACGAAAAATATTTGTATCCGTTAAAAGAAGTTATGATCCGTATTCGATTAAGGATATCCGATTGGTAAACGGATATGGATCTGTTAATCATACATTTGATCCGTTTATAATCCACTCCGCATAGACATTCGTTTAAGTAATCGTTTATCCGTATATTCAATCTGTTATATATCATTTTTCTAAATTTTTTATTATTATATTTTGTTTTTCTATTGACATCTCAAAGTATAAGACAATTTTATATGCAAAATATATGTGTAGACACATAAAAATATGTATGTGTATTGTGTATGTCTTTTTACCATATGGAGTTGTCGTAGAATATTATAAATTATTAAAAATAAGAAAAAATTACTCCGTAACAAATTACAATTGAATAAATAATTTTTTGACTTTAATTTAATTTGAAATTGAAGTATTTTTTAATTTAACTTAAAAAATTGGAAATGGATACAGATATCCAATATCTGACCGATATCCGATGGACGGGGATACGATTTTGATTTTTAGTATACCTCAAGATTTGTATCCAAATTCGATATTCGATAAAAAAGGGATACGGATCTGGTAATGGCACATCTAATCTGATTAATATCCATCTACACCCTTATGACACATCAATGGATATACTAGCTCATTATTGCTGATGCTTGTATAAATAATTCCCTTTACACATAGGGGCGAGAGGCTACACACAAGACTTACATTAGGAACTATAATACCAAGAGATCTCATCTGAAATTGGTATAAACCTGAATCGGTATGAACACTGACCGGTGTAACTTGAACCGAAATCGGAAAAAAATCAAACCAAACTTAACCCAAAACCAAACTGACCCGAACCAAACTGAACCAAACCAAACTGACCCAAACCAAAGAGACCCGAACTAAAAAGGTTTAAACCAGAACCAAATCGATTGACCCAATTGCCATGTCTACTTGCAACACACAAGATTGAAATTTTTGTTGATTCTGAATTTTTTTCAATGTAATATTTTTTCAAGAATAAAGAAAATATGTTTATGAGGATTTTAAATACCATAGAAAACAATGCTAAAGTAGAATACATATTTTTTTAGGATTGAAAATGTACCCGACAGTCTTTTTCAATTTCAATTTTTTTGAAATATACTTTTGAGTATACAACATTTTGAATATAGTTGCAAAGGTTTTCATTGTCATTTAGATTCAATAGTTTTAATCTTGTCGTTGTCTTCACTTCTGAAAGAACATAAAGTTAATCACGAGTGGATACCAATTTCGTTAAAAATAATCCAACAAAAGATAATGTTTGACCTTAACTTTTGTTAATAGTCATAGCAAAATATAACACTATTGGAGATTGTCTTCTCTAGAACTTCAGGAAAAATTCGAGATCAGATGCTACCAAATTCATGCAGGGTATGTAAACCTTGTCTTAAGCAGTATAACTCTCCAGTTTCTTTGGCACATATTGTAGCCGACCTTTCAATGATTTTTGGTGCCTCAGGAATCATTTTCACTCTTTGTTATTGTACACAAAATATCCTTGAAATTCTCCATACGTCGAATTTTATCCCGCATTATACTGCGTATTGGCAATCATCCGAGTTTCAACATTGAAAGTTTATCTATATTTTCTTCGATATCCTTAAGTATTTTTTGGTCTCTAAAGGTGACAAATTTCTACGAGATAGAAATTCAATCTCTAAACTTCTAACCACCTATGGTGTATATCAATAGATATGATGATCCAAGATGCCTCACACGCAAACATGTAATACTCCCTCCGTCCTAAAACTAACTTCCCGGTTTGGCCGAAGGTGGTTTTTAAGAGAGTGTAAAAATTGAGTTGACTTTCCCAAAATGCCCCCTAAATCTTCTTTCTCCCTCTCGACACTGGACCGAAAGTAAACAAAAGTCACTTGCCTTCTTTCTTGGTGTGTTCTTCTTTCAATACGCAGAGGCATATTCTTCAAACAACATTAGGTTTTAAAACAAAATAAAAAATCAAAATTGCAACAAGATGAAGAATTCGAGAAAAAAACATATTCAAAAAGGAAGAGGAAGAGTTTGACAGAAGAGAGAAGGCAGATTTGGGGGATTTGCTGCATCTTCACTGAATTTGAAACGGAGTGACGACAACGACTGTGGAGTGGCGCCGTCGCGACATTGGAGTGGCGACAGTGACCGCAGTCTCTCTGTGCGCGGCGATCGTTCCGATCTAAAACACACGGATGCATCTTATTTCAGACGGCATGGCTTACCTTCTCAGGGCGGTCTGATCGGCGATGGTGGAGTGAAGATGAGATCTATGTTGGAGGAAGAGAAACTATTACATCTAGATCTCAAGATAGAGAGAGAAAAACATTAGATCTAATTTTGAGGGGAGGGGAGGAAAGAGACGGAAGATGAGAGGGAGGTTGAGATAGTGGAGAGAGGGATAAAATAGACAATTCATACTCTTTTTTTAGAAGTGGGAAGATAATTTTAGGACGGAGGAAAAAGGAAAGTGAGAAGATAATTTTAGGACGGAGGGAGTAACTATTAGTACTTTTGAAATTCATCATACATCACATTATCAACAGTGTCAGAGTTAGATTGTGTAACTGCAATAGTTATTCTATCCGAATCTTTATTGATGTTGTTAGAATATAAATAACTGTTCTTGGGCCACAACCACAAGCTTGAGCTTTTGGTTGGATTGATCCTTTGACATGGTATCAGAGCCTCTTTGACTAAGAGGTCACGAGTTTGAAACTCAGTGCCACCTAGTTTTAAAAAAATAAAGTTTCACGTGCAAGACTCGAAAAAGACTACGTCTGCACGTGAGGGGGCGTGTTAGAATATAAATAACTGTTCATGGGCCACAACCACACGCTTGAGCTTGCTTTTGGTTGAATTGGAGCCTCGTTGACTAAGAGGTCACGGGTTCGAAACTCAGCGCCACCCAGTTTTAAAAATTAAGGCTTCACGTGCAAAGCTCGAAAAAAGACTACGCCTGCACGTGAGGGGGCGTGTTAGAATATAAATAAATGTTCCTGGGTCACAACCACAAGCTTGAGCTTTTGGTTGAATTGGTTCTTTAACAGATGTGAACTTAATACCTCATCAAGGGTTCTGGTTGTATGACACAATAAATCGATTATCCAACTTGGTGTTCTTTCTCATGCTAGTGATCTCCATATTTCCTCTTCTGTATTTCAAAAGTCATTATAGTATTATATTGTCTTATAAAAAAGATGGTTCAGAAAATATTTCTTACATCTACCGTTATCCAGACATGGAGATTTAGAATCATTTATGCCTCACGGACCATGTATCATCAATCAAATTTCATACTCACTAGTGTTAACTCTGTCTTTTTCACAGGCTCATATATTTTCTAAAATTTCGACATTCTATAAATATAATTTTATGTATTTTAAATTCCTAGGGACATAATATGTGTTATATGAATATTTCTTAACTCTAAGATAAGTCTTTTTTATATAAAAGTTATAGTTTAAGTATTGATGTACATGTACTATAAATTCTACAAGTATTTTATTTAAAAGTAGTAAAAGAGAATTGATCAAATGTTTTTAAAAAAATCATATAAAACTTTATTTTTTAAAACACAGATACAATTTATAACATATTTTTTTAAGATAATACAATTATGTAAACAAAATATGTTTTAAATTGGTGAAACATATATTAGTATGTTAATTTAAAAATAAAAGGTTTTATAAAAATAAAGGTTATTGAATGAAGTACTAATGAAAATGGTTTTAATTAATATAAAACTAAAATAAAAAATGGACTAATCAAATAATGATGCATCATTAGAGAATTTATATGTGGCATAATGTCTTGTCACCCTTCAATGAAACCAACTTTATTCTATTTACTTTGTTAAAAATATACGTAGTGGTAAAATAAACAACGTAATAAGATTAAAGTTTTGAAATAAAATTATTTTGAACATTAAAATCATTTTTATAATTTTCTTAAAATTTAAAGTTATTTTTGTTTGAAAAATTAACATATAATGCATATGTACGTCTCAAATTAACAATTTTTGTTTTTTCTGAAAAAAAAGTAAATTTTTTTGAGAACTTCAAAAAAATGAGGAATAAAATTAGAAACAAAATAATACAAAAATAAAAATGAATATCATTTTTTGTACATCTCAATTCTAAGGACTTTTGTAGGCGTGTCCAAATTTTTGTTTGTATAAGATTTTTTTTGCGTATTTTAATTTTTTTTCATTTCGTTTCTCCATATTTTTATTTTTTTATTCTAAGTTTTTTTTGAGCTTTTCAAAAAATTATTCTAAGTAACAAAAAGTGAAAATGTTTAATTTTATTCTGTATGTTAATTTTTTTATTTTTATTTTATTTCAAACACAGAATTTTAAAAATTTTAAAACATTATAAAAAATTGAAAATATATTTTAAAAAATTTCTAAGAAAAGGAAAAAGAGATAGAAAAAATTTTAAAAAGGGAAAACAACGAAAATAAGAAATGAGCACGAATGTCCCCTCTGGTTTAGAAATTATGCGCCAATGCCCCCTCTTTGCCAGAAAATGACCGGAAAATGATCAGAGGGGATGCGAGTGCAACGTTTCTAAACTACAAAAATTTTAGAAATAAGTTTTGAAAACAGAAGGGGTATTAATACCAATTTTGCAAACTATAGGGGTACTGGAACTATTTGGCAGAATTAGAACATTTAAAATCTTCTAGTAAATCCATCTTAAAGATGCTCCACCAACCGTCGTGGGCTTTAATTTGTGGTGGAAGTAGACGGTGGAATCATAAATGGAATACTTTTAATTCGATCTGTGATTTGTATTCGAATTCGCATTATTTAAATTCAAATATTAATTTTGATTCGAATATTAAACAAATACAAATATAAATAGGAGTATATTCAATTTAGGTGATATTAAGGCCGTTGAGGTTGCCTCTGAATGGTTAAGTATTATACAGAGTATGAATGGTTAAGTCTTAGGCCCCGTTTGGTACACGGAATTCAAACTATGGAATTGGAATTGAGGACTTCAATTCCAATTCTGGTGTTTGGTAGCACAAAAATTATGTAGATTTAGAATTGATAGTGCAAAAAATGAATTGAAATTAGCAGAATTCAATTCTATGGAATTGAATCCCATGGAATTTCAATTCCAATTCCATCAGTTCAGTATACCAAACCGACCCTTATCTGAATTGATGAAGCATTTGCTAGCTCTTTGGTTGAGACCTGCATATACCCATGGCATATCCCATTGTTCTTCGCCTCCGGTCTCCGTTCTCACTCACTTCCTCAGTTCTCTGCCCTCCTCTTCAAATTGAATCGACAAAATAGGTTATTGAATCGCAATCTCCATCTTCTCCGTTGAATCGCTCCTTTCTCTATCTTCTCCACCCTATCCTATTCCGGCTGCTTCTCAGACCGTCACGAGAATCGGCGGAAATCAAGTTCCGCAGTACGCTCTCCTTTCTCGATAGTTCATTCTACGGCACAGGTCTGGTAATTTTTAATTTTACTTTTTCAAAAAAAAAACACCTAATTTTTTTGCTAAAGGTTTCTTCTGCTAAATCAGTCTCTATTATTCAATAGTCTTTAAAAGTACATTGTTTGTACTTATCTCTATGCAAATAGTAGCACTAGAATATGGACTTTTAGTTGGTGCGTGGCTATCCAAAAGTCTCCAGCTTCTATATATTTGTTTGAACTGATCCTTCAATTTATTAATCAAATATACATACAGATTTTGTATATACACAATTATCAATGGAATAAACTGCTCCTGGTCCTGCTTGTATATATTTGCATCCACTGACCACTATGGCCATTGTATTTTTAGTTCAATTTTATTGCATCCCTGATGAAGTTTTTTCAGCTTAATACAATTGCTGCATCCCTAATTCTCCATGATGATTTGCGATGAACTGTATTTTTTGGGTATAATTGCATTTTGTAGTGTTTCTTGATGAAGGTTTTTTTAGTTTAATACAATTGCTGCATCCCTAATTCCGGTGATGATTTGTGATGAACTGTATGTTTTGGCTATAATTACATTTTGTAGTGTTTTACTTGTAAAATATTTAAAAAATTCAATTCTAAAAGGTAATACAGTTCGGTCTTTTCGGTCCATACCGGTCCGGTCCAAGGGTTTTCGGTCGGTCCAGTCTAAAAACGAACATTTATAGGTCCGGTCTTCGGTCCTAATTTTTTCCCATTTTGGTCTTCGGTCTGATTCGGTCTGGTCCTGGACCGATGAACACCCCTATCTCCGATACCGGGAAATGGAGAAGCACCGCCCTTCTTGTTATAGACATGCAGGTATCTGCCTCTTTAAGCTGTCATTATTCCTTTTCTTTTTTGTTTTATTTCCCTTGACCCCTTGTGATTTCCATTTATTTACTTTTTCTACAGAATGATTTCATACTACCAGGTGGCCCTTTGTGCGTCAGAGGCGGCGAAGCCATCGTCCCCGGCGTTATTAAGGCCGTTGAGGTTGCAAGAAGCCGTGGCATGCCTATTATTTGGGTACCCTCTAAATCAAACCTCTCTCAGATCTCAATTATTTTCTCTTGCTTTTCCTTAATTGCTTCCAAATTTGCATTTTTATCAGTGATTCATGAAAGTTTTTCTTGAGAAATTGTAATATGTGAATCTGTTGACTAATTACCCATGGCTAATCTATCTTCCTAGCGGAAATTGAGATGCCATTTGATTAGGTTTTACAATGTTGACAATGGGGTGTTTTTGCAAAAGAACAACAATTGCAAGTGTTTGGTATTGTATTATTTGAGAGAGCTTTTCTGTTCCAAAAATCTTGTTTACAAATTTATGGCTTCTGTTTTTGGATGTGTGCTTCATTTGGTACAGTGTATTCAATAACCTCAAATTTAAGGCTTCACTTATTCTATTTGACATCTTAGCTACTACATCTGTCCCAGACTATTTGTCCAGTTTTGACTTTTTTGGTCAACTATTTTCAATCTTTGACCTATAATTAAATAAAATATATATTGTATATTAATTAGATAAAATAATATTTTGAAATTTTTTTACATAATAAATCTAATAAAACTATTTTTGTATCAATATCTAATATCATTTTTATTTAATTTGAGGTCAAAATTGAAAAAGTAAAAAATAGACAAATACCCAGGGATGGAGGGAGTAGTATTTTGCCAATCACTAAGTTAATAATTGAATAACACAAATAAAAGTGACACTTCTACCTATGCCCTCTAATTTATTAAAAAATTAGCATCCCTCCGTATATTTTAAGTGCACTTTTATATAATTTGGTGCCAAAAAATAAATAAAGTCAGCTCATTCAGTTTTTCAAACTGCAATTTTGTGCAACAAACTTGTACACTACTACACTAACACCCACATGGCCACACACAAGGTTTTTGTTCCCAATGACGTACATTATGATGTCTAGTAGTGCATGCACGCACACAATATGAAGACGTGCAGACGATGTTTGTGAGAATAATTTTTTTTTTGTGGGTGCTGATGTACAAGTTTGTTATAGAAATATCATAATCCTTCTCTTTTTTCAACCAAATCTACCTTTACCAAGCAGGTTGTGCGTGAGCATGATCCATCCGGAAGAGATGTGGAGTTGTTTCGAAGAGACTTGTACTCCCCTGGGAAGCCAAAACCAACTACCAAGGGGAGTGTGGGTGCTGAACTCGTGGAAGGGCTTGTTGTCAAGGAAGGGGATTACAAGTTGGTAAAGACGCGTTTTAGCGCATTCTTTAACACAAACCTCCATTCATATCTTCAAACCAATGCGATTACCAGCTTAACCGTCACCGGTATTAATCAACTTCCATTTAGATTTTGTACATAATAGTTTGAGTTGAAGTATTAGAAACTTACTATATCACTCGCCATATAAGATATTGACTTCCTTTTAAGGTTCATATCCATTGTGCCCGTTTGGCAACACTTGAACCTTTAGCTTTAGTGTTTTGAAATAGTTATCTAACAACAACGTTTAGTGTTCTCAAAATGAATGTGTACCATTAAAAAATAATTCAAAATGCGAACTGAAAATGCTCCTCCCAAACAAGGTTTAATTTTTTTACTACTATTACTATATTACAATGTAGTATGTGTATACATACTTTCTCAACTTCATGAAGCACAAAGAATCAATGTTCCCATACTGGGATTCGAACATGTGACCTTCCATTTGGAATAGGCACATTTATGCCGTTAGATCACAAGGCCTTTGGCAAAATCAGTTTAAAAATTTGACATATTTATGTTGGTGATTTTAGTGTCCTCGACTATATTGTGTAATTGGGTTTACTTAGATCAAACAAAAATTTGTATAGACGTTGTCAAACGAGTTAGGAGTTGTGGAGTATACGCTTGTTTAACAATAGTACAAATTCATAGTGGGGGTTCGGGGACAGCAGTGCCTGGTAGGGTCCAAGGGGCAGAGCCCTTGGCCGGGATTTATTTTGGACATTATTGTTTTATGAAAAACCTTCAGATTTTCGTGAATAGAATCCAAAACGTTAAGAAATCGGACGTATGGATAAACGTCCATAATTGGCCCAAAACCGCAAGAACCTCTTCATGCAAACATTTTCTTTTTTGCGCGAACGTTGCTCATGGTTTTTCGTTTCTATAAATATAGATACGCGGGTATGGTCGAGGATTGATTTTCGATGTGCTTGTTCTATCTAATCCGATTTAAAGTATATTGGTATACTCCAAAATTACTTTGATCTGAAAGTATTCTACGCGATTCGTTATAATCTTTTAAGTTGTTCATCTCGTTCTTCGTTCACAAACTCTTTGATGCTGCTTCGTAGTGTTCTTCCTCTTATAAAATGCCTACATTTTCTATTTTTCTACTTCTGCCAAGAACATAAGCTATCCTTTTGTTTATCTGTATTGAAGAATCTAAACTTTCTTACTCTTTGTTTAGGTGTCCAAACACCAAATTGTATAAGGCAGACAGCCTTTGATGCAGTGGCGTGGAATTATCAACCTGTAACTGTTATTGTTGATGCAACGGCTGCTGCAACATGTGAAGTACATGCTTGTATGTAAACAAATTTGTTCACCCTATGCCATCTTTGTTCCTAAGGGTACTTCCGAAAACAGCCTCTCTACTATACTTTTGGGACTATTTGTCTTAGGGGCTGTTTGTTTCAGCCTCTTAATGGTTCAGATGTCTGAATGATTCAGCACTTAATGGTTCAGACTGTTTGTTTCAGCCTCTTAATGGTTCAGATGTCTGAATGGTTAAGAGATTTGCCTCTGAATGGTTAAGTATTATACAGATTCTGAATGGTTAAGAGCTCTTATCTGAATTGATCAGACATTTGCCTCTGAATAGTTAAACAATATACTAGCTCTTAATGGTTCAGACCTCTTACTGGTTCAGCACTTAATGGTTCAGACCTCTTACTGGTTCAGCACTTACCCATTCAGAAGTTACCAAACAGCCCCTTATACTTTTTGCTTCCGTGTGTTTACAGCAAACATATATGACATGAAAAATATTGAGGTGGCGACGCCCACGCTGGAAGAATGGTGTGAAGGATCCGAATGCTAACTTGGCATTGCAACTTCGTGCATGTCTTTGTATCTCATGCTATATAAATACAACTTGTTAGATAGTGTCATTGTATCCACCTAATGGTGTAAGTCAACCTTTAGATGAAGACAGTAGGATGTCGTACGTTGGCGAGGAATCTCTCTTGAGGTCTTGGGGTTCTTTTTCCTCTCCATTGTGATCCCAAAAAAAAAACCACTTGTTAGATTCACTTGTTTTCCTTTGTTGGTAAAACACAATTTCTCTTAAAGTTCCCTTCTGTGTGGGAATTGTTGTAAGTTGTAATGTATACATCAAAGCAGAAATTAAACTGCATATTTCTATGAGAACAATTATTTGTGTATTTTTACTTTTCATATGAATTGAATGAACAAAACTAGTTTATTCGTCCAAAAGAATACTTCATAATTTGAATTTTACTACATTTAAAAAAGTGTTGGCAAAATGAAATTATATATTTACAAGAGAGAAATTCTTATCTATTTCGTTAAAAAGGAAAATAAAATAATTGAGTTAGTAACATAGTTTTTGTTTTGCATTTGACAAATCTATACTTTATTTAAAAAGAGGTGAATTTTTTTCCGCCCAAACGTGAGAGGATTAAATGGGAAGTTTTGTGCATGTTACCCCATTACATTTATTCTAAGCATTAATATTGGTAAGTATTACTTATTAAGTACTTAATAAGTACTATATTGCCATTTTTTGATTTGGAGAATATAAAAAATGTCAAAGTAATATATAGAAAGTGTGTGTTATTCGAGTAACATGTGAGTAAGTATTAATATTGGTAAGCATTAATTAAAAATTATTATGTTTTCATTTTTTAGTTGGGAGAATACAAAAAACATATAAAGTGTATTTCTATGTTTCCATTTTTATAAAAATCTTAGGCGGATTATTATTTCTAATCTAAATACGAAAATAAAAAAATTTACAAAATCCAGAATCAGTAAAGAAATTAAATGTTTTCTACATACTGGTAAGCATCAATTAATAATTACCGTGTTTCCATTTTTTATTGGGTTAATACAAAAAATATATATTGCATATTTCTATGTTTTCATTTTCATGAAAACGTTAGCATGATTACTATTTCTAATCTAAATACTCCCTCCGTCCACAAATAAAGTTCTCATTGCGCGTTACGATGTTTGACTGAAATTATTTTCAAATCATTTTATATGAAATATGGTATGGAATTAAAAAATAGAAATTACATATTTAAAAACTACATGAAAAGATCTACAAAACTAGAGGTGACATGACTATATTATTTTATAGGCACAAAAATAGGCCAACAAAGTGAATAAAGTTTGACCCTGTGAATAGTGAACGGGAACTTTATTTGTGGACGGAGGGAGTATGAAAATAAAAAAATTACATATTGGTAAGCATTAATTAATAATTACTATGTTTCCATTTTTTGTTGGGAGAATATAAAAAATATATATTACGTATTTCTATGTTTCCATTTTTACTAAAAGGCTAGCTTAATTACTTTTTCTAATCTAAATACGAAAATAAAAAAACAATATTTAAAAAGTTTAAAAATCAATAAAGAAATTAAAATTTTCATACATATTGGTAATCATTAATTAATAATTAATATGTTTCTACTTTTTAGTTGGGAGAATACAAAAAAATGAGAAATGCTAGGTTCACAAATCAAATGGTCACAAAGTTTACAAACTTACCATTTATGGAGTTCAATAAAAAAATAAAGTAGTCTAGAATAATTTTTAAAAACACTTTGGTTCCCAATGTCATGGGAACTTTCCCCTTTTAAAAAATAATACAAATCACAAATAATAAGTTTGTGAAATTTCTGATTAGTTTGTTTGTGAACCTAACATTTCTCATTAAAATATATTGCATAGGCATTAATTTTGGTAAGCATTAATTAACAATTTTTTTAAAAAGAATATAAATCACAAATAATTTACTAACGTAAATATAATTTACTAACGTAAATATAATTTACTAACGTAAATATGATGTTAATATAATTTACTAGACATCAATTTGGTAGTCATTTGTTGAAACACGGGTTTATCACGTTTTCGTACTAAAGCCGTGTTCGTTGTTATGACAGGTTTTGATAATGCCAAACCGCCGTGAACGAGACAAGTCATTGAATATACAAGGCGAGAACCAAAGATGAGAAGAAAGAGAACAAGGGCCAAAAGAAGACCAAGAACGAAGACCGTAGTCTTAGTGTCGTTGAGTCGGTCACAATTGTGATCAAGACCGACCCAATCTTTACACCTTGGCTCTTTAGGCTAAAATTCTTTTCATTGCATTTCACATCATAAAAATGTTTTTCAACCATGTTTAAAACATTAAAAACACTTGGTGTTCGCCCAAACCAAAAACCAAGCCATCCGGCGTTCGGGTTTCA
>OOIL02004101.1:30838-44843 GCA_900332095.2 Cuscuta campestris | reverse complement strand
GGTTTTGTCTTTTGGTAAAAACCACCCGTGTACGGTATTGACTTGGTCATCCGTGGTTTTTACCTTAACGACGTGGTTTTCAACATACAAAGCTTATTTTGACATCAAAATACATTAAATAAGTGTTTTAAACACTTAGTTTTTACTTTGGAGAACTTTGCATTTTTCGGTCGAATTTCAGTGCCGGTCGGCTAAGCCATGGTTCTGGACTAGCCATCTACCCAGCGATGGTAGATTTCACCCATGCATGGGAAAGCGATCCCGGGATTCCAGAATCATTTCACCCAGCGATGGGAGATATTACCCATCGATGGGTAAGCAGCCTTCAGCCCAATTGAATTCCAGAACCATGCCAAACAGCGATGGGAAGCTCTACCCATCGCTGTTCAAGCCTTGGTCCAACATTATCACAAGGCAGAATGCCCTTACCCAGCGATGGGAAGCTTTACCCATCGATGGGAACCCAGCGATGGGAAGGCATGACCGTTGTGAGTCATTTAAGGCTGATTCTTTCCTTGTTTGAAAGTCAACCTCCCACCCAGCGATGGGAAGCATTTACCCATCGATGGGTAGGTGACCGTTGGATTCAAAACTGAAGGAAAAATGGCTTACCAGCGATGGGTAAGTCCAAACATCGCTGGGATAGCCAATATCATGCAGATCCACATTTCAATCAATCCCATAAATCAAGCCAATCATCCCTTTAATGTCTTGGTCCGTTGGAGCCTACTTTGACACTATAAAAAGGGGTGTTTGGGTCTGCTTTTCTCATGAATTTACTTCACTTTATTCATATTATCATTGCATCCAAACAACATTATTTTCCATGGCTTTCTAGAGCCAATTTGTGAAGTTTGAGTTGTTCTTGAGCGTATATAGTTTACTCAACATCTACTCTTAAAGAGAGTCTTGTTCTTGAGTGTTCTTAGTGTTGTAAACACGTTTAGGGAAGCTTGTTTCCCTTGGTTGTACGAAGGAAAGGTATTTTCCTTCGGGTTGAAGTCTTGGAGTGCGGTATATCCGAGCAAGTGTATTGAGGCTCGTGGGACTCGAGTTCTCAGGTTGTAACGGTTTGTTAAGCACCCGTAATCTTAACGGAAGTAGTGTAGCTCGAGAGAGTCTCTCGGGAGACTGGACTAGCCACACGTTGTGGTGAACCAGTATAAATTTTGGTGTGCTCCCTTTACTCCTTTTTATTCCGCTCTTTACTTTATCCCTGCGATTTTTATTCCGCGAAAATTTATAAATATTATCGTGCCTCACTATTCACCCCCCTCTAGTGAAGGGCACTTATTCTAACAATTATTTTTGTGTTATCCGCTTAAGCAATATCAGAACACATCACTAGACATAATGTTGATGTCAAATCATATTTTTAGCCTTTAAATTAACACCAACACGGCAGAAAATAAAAAATGAGCATTTGTGGAAAGGTACCCTTAAAAAAAGGACTACCGTGGTAATATTTGCTAATAAAGGACTAAATATGGAAACCCCCCTCTTATAAAGAATCAATTATGGAATTTACTCTTTAATTTATTGTGATTTATTTTAAACGTTATTCACCCTTCCTATAGAGTTGTTATTTATCCTAAAAATTATTAGTGAAGTAAGTGGACCCATGAGACATCTTCAATCAATGCAAGAAACCAGAAACACACCATTCGTCCATCATCCCTACACATGCATCGGTTGTAAGGGCATATCACCAGCATGTTCACAATTTTGCATTAACATTGTTATCTTTGAATTGAGGTAGCTTTTGAACCCATTGCTTCGCTCATGTGATGCAAATCTTGGTGGTTGTTGCAAAGCCCGACAACATCGATAACAAGTTGGGTACCAGTAGCTATGTGAGATTTCACCAGATATGTCAGTGGGTGGTGATAGCCTGCCTCAACAACGGTGTAGATTTTTTCACTTTCCTATTTTTGTTTTGATTCTTCACAGAATTCCGGATCTCTTCCAAAGGCCAAGATGTTGTGAGATTCCTACGACGACACTAGCAAATATAGTAGTGGTGGCGGTGATTTTCTAGCATAGATGCCGACAGACTTTGACAACAACCGATTCTGATATCCTGGAGAGGTGGGTGGTAAAAGACAACACCGAACGGAAGCAGAACTGTCACTAGCACCGAGCCCCAACCTGGTCCATATGATCATCTCCCTCTCAAGCACAACGTTCTAGCAGACCACTAGGGTTGGTCAGCCACAAAGTGGTAGCGGTTGGCAACGAGGCACATCGGGGTGGTGGCGGCCGGTCTACGAAGCAAGATGATGATGTAATTGTCCCCGACAACCAAAAATGAACTGCGGCGACAATCCCCAAAAACTTGTGGGAGTGAAAATCGTAAATTTGATTCTTGGCATTGGTGGCCTACAACGACAAGTTCGTCAAATTGGGCAGCGGTGATGTTCGTAACCACCTCTAGCGGTGATGTCAGGCCCTAGCATGGATGGCCACAGAAGACTTCAATGGCGGTGTTGATCATGTGAAATTTCGAGGCGGCGTTGAACGAGCGAAATCTAGAGGCAGCGCTCGTTTGATTTCAACGCTAGCCTCACATGCTCTAAGCACAGGTAGCAACGAATAAGCTGCTATGGAGGATCTCATCGGCGGCGGAGATGGGAAGAATATATTTAAGCCATCTATATCTTCTTCTTCTGATTCCTTCTTCTTGCAACCTCTTTATTTATTGTTTTGAAAACTCTTTTCGCAACCTCTGTATTGGCTTTCCATCTTTTTTTGCCATGGGGAGAAAGGGGGAAAAATGAATATTGTTCTCGTTCACATGGGTTTGAAGTTCTTTTCCTTAGAGTTCTACACCTCTCATTTTTTACTTGAGCTAATGAAATTTCAATTGCACCTTCTTTGCACCTGGATTGAACTCTCCCTCTCGCAATTGAGCAAGATAGATTGCCAGAAAAAATCATAGGGTTTCGCTCTGTCCCACGGGTGGCACCAAAATGATGGTGTAAGTTATCTCGATCGGAATATCATTCTTAACAGTGCAAGAACGATAAACTAGTATAACAAAACACACCAAAATTACAAACACATGGATTTTGACGTGGAAACCCAATCGGGAGGAAACCACGGGCCTTTTTGGCGGTGTCTTGCTAATGGAGGATTTTAGTTGATATTAGGGGTTGTACACGATACATAATTTAAGCATAGAAGCCATTTGTGATGGAGCTATAAGCTCAATGAAGAAGAAAATACAAACACTATATGGGAAGAGAGTAGTGGGCACAGGAGAGTGGTGAGAGGAGAGAGGCATCCCCAATATTGAAGGCAATTCCTTCTTTTATATGCAAGGAGAGAAGCATCTTCCGAAATATTTTATTATTCCCCCTCTTAATTTAACAGGCTTGATCAGACTAATCTTCATAAATAATTGGGAAATTTAGACCGGACCAAGTATTATTTCCCATAAAAAATGATTATGTTTATGACCATTTAATATAATGGACAAAAGATAAAAATAATGATATTGGTCTTTTTGAGTCATTATTTAAAGAATTTCGCATTATAAGGAATTCCATCAAAAGAAACATCATCTCCTCCGGCTCCCAAGACAAAAAATGGTTTTAAAGGGATAGTCAGTGGTCTCTTGGCGAAAAAGGTAAACGTAGCTCTCCCTCGATGAGTACATGTCATACAAATGTTAATTCACAGAATGAACTTATGACGTATCAAGGGGTCCCATGCGACTACGATGGAGACAACGATAGCGAGTTCGACATCCTCGAATGGTGGAAGTAGAATGAACACGTGTTTTTGTCACTTGCAATGCTAGTCAGACAAGTGTTGTCTATGCCGGTTTCAACTGTAGCTGTGGAACAAGAGTTCAGTTTTAGCGGCAATATTCTATCCGACTACCGAAGTTGCCTTAGCTTTGAATCTTTTAAGACACTTGTTTGCAACCGAGATTAGCTATCAGGAAGACGTCGAGCTCAAGAGTCAGATTACGACATTGACACACAAAATTACATGGATGCAACCACAGATAGAAGTGGTACTTTTGGTGAATAAATTTGTATTTTTATTTTAAATTGTAATTAGCTAGTTTATTTGGGTGAGTGATTTTTAAGCTCCTTCGAGGATTTTTTACGATTCTTTACCTCGTCACTTTTTTTGAACCGTCAGGATATTAAATGTAGTTGTACTATTCAATTTTCATTATTTAAATCGGCTAGCTTCAATGGCCACTCATTTTGAGTTGCCACGAAAGCCACTTCCACTCTTCAATACTCAATTCATAAAATTGATTATTCATGCCCCCTTAACCCTCTTGGTAAACACCCTGACCAAGTCCCGAACCTAACCCACCCCCCCACCCATATATGTCAATTGCACCCCGCAAGTTTAGTTGACTGTAAAGTCAAAATTTACTTTAAAGTCAACTAAACTTGCGGGGTGTAATTGACATATATGGGTGGGGGGATGGGTTGGGGTCGAGACTGAACGGGGGGTTTACCTGGGTGGAAGTAATCATCAATTTTACGAACAAAGAACTGTAAGTATCTGTGTAATAAGATGAGAATGGAAAGAGCTTAGAAGGATTGATAGTACTACTCATACCAACAAGGTGCATCTTCTTTTTGAGAGCTCATCATCTAAAATCTCCAAAGTTAAGTGTGCTTGACCTGGAGCAATTTTTGGATGGGTGACCCCTGGAAAGTTTTCCTTGGGCGTGCACGAGTGAGGACAAAGTGTGCGGGAGAGACTAGTGTTGGTTTGTGGGGCCATTCTACAATTCTATGGGCGGACACTTATAGCCAAGGTGGGGGGCGGGGTGTTACAATCCGAGTCGGAGCAGTGACTTCTGTTGCCCCTAAAAGTAGTGGCCATGGAACTGGCCCATAAATCAGCTAGGTTCCATGGCCACTCATTTTGAGTGGCCTAAAAACTACATCATTAGAAGTTAGAATTTATGAAAACTTATAAATTTGTTTTACATATCAATTGACTCAATCATATAAAAAATTGAACATCCGAACCAGCCCAGAACTGGTACCGGAACTGCTAGTTCTGGAACTGGTTATGGAACCAGGACATCCGACACCGGTAACGGTCACATATGGTGGCGGTAAAAGAACCGGCGGTTCCAGAATCGGAAACGTACCAAAACCTTATCGTGTGACCTAAAAGACTAATTATGGAACAATTTGTAATGCCCTAAAAATATGCTTATCAGAATTAATTAATTGATAATTAATTAATTATTTAGAAGGACCTTAAATAAGTAATTTAAAAAGTTTGTCAATAAATAATGAAAATTATATCGTTATGTAGAATTTGACCGTATGATCCCAATGGCTCAATAGGATTTCAATTCGAAGAAAGTTGGATGAAAAAGTGTACGCCGACTGGACCAAAATTAATCCTGTTATACGGGAATTGAGAATGACAAATATAAAACGAGAAAAACACGACAACAGATTTAACGTGGTTCACCAACGTTGTGTTGGCTAGTCCACGGGGAAGAGGGGGAGCAATTTTATTTCAGATGGAGAGGCAAAAAACAGAATACAACATAGGGTTTGTAGTAGCACCCATATAAATAGTGTTTGGCTAAACCCTAACTGACTCTAGCCCCAAACTACAGAATTAACAGATAATTAGAAGCCCAATTAGAAAGGGATTCGGTCATCTCATGATTTGGATCTCTCGAGATTCGGATTTCTCAACTTCTCCGGAATTCGGATTTCTCGGAAGTCGGACTTCTCCGGATTCGGACCTCTCCGGATCCAGAGCTATAACGGGTCAGATTCAAGGCATTAAAACAAATCTCCACCTTGACTTGAATTCTCCATACATATTTTTCAGACGCACTATGGTTGTGCCAGGCCTCCCCCTCTTCCTCAGAATTGCCCCGCAGGGCATCTAACAGCTTCTGATATTAAGCAAGTCCAAACAGTGTTGAAACTTGCTTTGCGGAACCGGCTTTGTGAACATATCAGCAGGATTATCAGCAGTTCCTACTTTCTTCACCTGGATTCTCCTCTCACTCCTCAGGAAATGATACCTCACGTCAATATGCTTGGTTCTCTCATGATGGACTTGATCCTTGGCTAGACAAATTGGGCTCAAGTTGCCACAATACACTGTTGCCTTATCATGATGCAGACCAAGATCACTAACCAGCCCTTTTAACCAAATTCCCTCCTTTGCAGCTTCTGTCAAGGCTATGTACTCTGCTTCTGTAGTTGACAAAGTCACTGTAGGTTGCAAAGTTGCCTTCCAGCTAACAACAGAACCTCCAAGAGTAAACACATAGCCAGTCATCGATCTCCTCGTGTCAACATCTCCAGCATAGTCAGAATCAAAAAATCCTGTAACCAAACACCGAGTGTCACCTCCATAAATGAGACCAACGTCAGATGTACCCCTAAGGTACCGGAAAATCCTCTTCATAACCCGCCAGTGCTCTCTCCCTGGTTGTCCCATGAATTTGCTAACTACACTCACTGCATGTGCTAAATCTGGCCTTGTACAGACCATAGCATATATCAAACTTGCCACAGCACTAACATAAGGGACTCGTGACATATATTGTTTCTCTTCTTCTGACTATGAAGTGAACATGGCAGTGAGATGGATATTGGCAGCACTGGGGGTGTCAATAGGCTTAGATGAAGACATGGCAAACCTCGTCAAGACCTTCTGAATGTAACCTCTTTGTGACAAGAAAAGTTTCCTTTTCTCTCTGTATCTAATGATCTCCATCCCTAAAATCTTCCGGGCGGCTCCCAGATCCTTCATCTCAAACTCAGCACTAAGCAAACCCTTTAGCTTCTGGACGTCATACTTCTGCTTTGCAGCAATCAACATATCATCTACATAAAGCACCAGGTAGATTAATGAAACATCTTTGAGCCTATTGTAGTAGACACAACAATCATATGAGCTCCGAGTGTAACCCAACATCACCATATAGTTGTCAAATCTTTTGTACCACTGCCTTGGGGACTGCTTAAGTCCGTATAAGGACTTCTTCAACTTGCAAACGTGACTTTCCTTCCCTGGAACTTGGAAACCATCCGGCTGAGTCATGTATATCTCTTCCTCCAACTCCCCATGTAGAAAGGCTGTCTTCACATCAAGTTGTTCGAGCTCCAGATTTTGATGTGCAACTATCGCTAGTAGCACGCGGATGAAGTGTGTCTGACCACAGGTGAGAAGATCTCATTGTAGTCCACTCCCTCTATTTGGTTGAAACCTCTCGCAACGACCCTGGATTTATACTTGACCCCTTCTCCTGGTGATATCCCTTCCTTCTTCTTGAAAACCCATTTGCAAGTAATAATCTTTCTCCCCGGAGGCTGTATGACAAGATCCCATGTTTGATTGTTATGCAAAGACTCCATCTCATCTCCCATCGCGGCTAACCATTTTTCAGAATCAGGACTTAAAACAGCTTCTCTGTAAGTCGATGGTTCAGAAGTATCGACCTCTTCAGCAACCTACAGTGCATAACCCACCATGTCCTCAAAATCATACCTCGTAGGTGGCTGAATTCCAACCTTTCTTGGTCGATCTTGAGCTATACTACGATGGGTATCTGATGGCATAGACTCTGGAAAATCAGTTTCTGACTGTGGTTCTTGATTCTCCTCTTCAGGTTCTTTCATATCACTCTCGTTCTGAATGACTTGAAGCTCCACCTGTTTATCAAGACTATCAATTTCTGTCATAGTTGTAGGCTTCACAATGGTTCTAAACAGAGAACTTTCATCAAAGACAACGTTTTTGCTCAGAATAACCCTCTTTTCTGCCGGAGACCAGATTCTAAAACCTTTCACTCCATCTCCGTAGCCCACAAATACTCCCTTTTTAGCTCGTGGTTCTAGCTTACCTTCACTAACATGATAGCAAGCTGTACAGCCAAAAGCTCTCAAGTTTGAATAATCTGCAGCTTTTCCTGACCACATCTCCATAGGTGTCTTGCACTGTATTCCTGTATGTGGTCCACGGGTAGTCAGGTAGCAAGCTGTACTAATCGCTTCTGCCCAGAACCTTCTATCTAGCCTAACATTAGAGAGCATGCACTTTTCTCTCTCCAGAAGTTTTTGATTCATCCGCTCAGCTTCACCGTTCTGTTCTAGTGTATTTCTGACTGTACGATGTCAAGCAATCCCTTCATCCTTACAGAATTGATCAAATTCAAACCAACAAAATTCCAGCCCATTATTAGTTCGCAACCTCTTGATCTTTTTCCCTGTTTGATTTTCCATCAATGTTTTCCACTTCTTGAACTTCTGGAGAGCTTCACTTTTATGCTTCATCATGTACACCCAAGTCATCCTTGAGTAATCATCAATAATTGACACAAAAAATCTGCATCCTCCCAAAGACTCAACTCGGCATGGACCCCAGCAATCAGAATGGATGTAATCAAGTGTGCCTTTTGTTCTATGAATGGCCTTTGGAAACTTGTTACGATGTAATTTTCCAAAAACACAATGTTCACAGAACTCTAGGCTCTTTACCTTATGACCAGCAAGAAGATCCTCCTTTGACAGAATTTGCATCCCTTTTTCACCCATATGACCAAGTCTCATGTGCCACAACTTGGTCATATCTTCCTCTTTAACTTCTGATGATGCAATATGGACTGAACCTATAACCGTGGAACCTTGTAGAAAATACAAAGTACCCCGCATGACACCTTTCAGAATTAGATTTGAACCCTTCCAGATGCGCAAAACTCCATCTTTTCCATGCCAACTGAACCCCTTGCTGTCTAAAAGACAGAGATATCAGGTTCTTTGTCATCAATGGTACGTGCCTGACCTCGTTCAATATGCATAAGCTACCATCATTTATCCTTATCTTGATCGAGCCTGTCTCAACCACCATGTAGACAGAATTGTTGGCCATCGAGATGCTCCCTCCATCTACCTGCTCATAGGTCGTGAACCACTCTCTCCTTGGACAGATATGGTAGGATGCCCCAGAATCTAGAACCCACACATCTGAGTGATGAGTACTTTCATCAGCAACTAAGGCAATGTCTTTTTCGGATTTCTTCTTCTTCTTCTTTGGACAATCAAACTTCCAATGCCCCTTTTTCGGATTTCTCTCCTTCTTCTTTCCGCCGTATTTCTTTCCCTTTCCGGTACTGGTGAATAGGCCAGAAGGTTGTACATCTGTACTCGTGCCGTTAGCCTTATGCCGCAATTCCCTGTTATGAAGGGCCGATCTAACTTCTTCGAGAGACACAATATCTTTCCTAACAATGAACGATTGAACAAAATTCTCAAACGATATTGGGAGAGATACCAACAGAATCAGGGCAGCATCTTCATCCTCGATCTTCACATCGATATTACGCAATTCTAATAAAAAAGTATTTAATTGCTCTAAATGTTCCTTGAGTGGTGTACCTTCAGCCATTCGTAAACCGAATAGACGTTGATTCAGAAGTAGCTTGTTGGTTAAAGATTTCGTCATGTAAAGACTCTCCAACTTTAACCACAAGCCAGCAGCAGTCTCCTCATCTGAGACCTCCGTGATAACGTCATCTAATAGACACAGCATGATCGTCGAGTGCGCCTTCTCTTCCAGAGTCGCCATCTCGGAAGTAGCAACGGCGTTTTTGTCTTTCGACAAAGGCACCCAGAAGCCTTGTTGTTTCAACAAAGCCCGCATCTTGATCTGCCATAAACTGAAACTGTTCCTCCTTGTGAATTTGTCGATTTTCACGTTCAAAGCAGACATCTCGAAATTCTCCAAGAACACCGATTAACCTGAAGGCTCTGATACCAGTTTGTTATACGGAAATCGAGAATGACAAATATAAACGAGAAAAGCACGACAATAGATTTAACATGGTTCACCAACGTTGTGTTGGCTAGTCCACGGGGGAGAGGGGGAGCAGTTTTATTTTGGATGGAGAGGCAAAAAATAGAATACAACATAGGGTTTGTAGTAGCACCCATATAAATAGTGCTTGGCTAAACCCTAACAGACTTGTGCCCCAAACTACAGAATTAACAGATAATTAGAAGCCCAATTAGAAAGGCATTTGGTCATATCAGGATTTGGATCTCTCGAGATTCGGATTTCTCGACTTCTCCGGAATTCGGATTTCTCGGAAGTCGGACTTCTCTGGAATTCGAATTTCTCAAAAGTCGGACTTCTCCGGATTCGGACCTCTCCGGATCCGGAGTTGTAACGGGTCAGATTCAAGGAATTACAACAAGTCCCAATCAGGGACTTGCGTTTAGAATTGGAGGAATCCGTCAGTCGCTCCACTGAGACGCCAAAACAATGTTAAGGAGGTCATCTTCCATGGCTTCTTCTCACTCCTCTTTCCTATATAAACTCTCCAATTGTTCATCATTTTACACAATTCTTCTTCCAAAAGAGAGCCTTGAGTGTGGAGAGTGAAGTTGTGTTGTCTAGAGAGTTTCCCGTCACCGGAGCTAGCCACAATCCTCACCAGAAGTTTCGCCGGAAATTATCTAAAACCTCCGTTAAGCCCGTAGATATATCTAGTGACTAGAATGTTTGTATAGATTGTTTCTACGTTCATAAACGGTAGTTTGGTTGAGTTTTGTGTTTGACATGTTTGAAGAACCAAGAATCATAAACCATTAAATTGTTGTTAAAACTATGAATTAATGACTCTAAAATGATCTCTGAACATTGGATAACATTCCTATATAATTTAATTAAAGTGGTGAGTAAAATGATATTTTTTGAAAATGGACTGAATAAGAAGACGATGAACAGAAGACATTAATCAATTAACTCATTCTGTTTAATCGATTAATAGATTAATTCATGTTGATTAATAGATTATTTCATAGTTGATTAAAAGATTAATTCATGGTTGATTAATAGATTAATTCATAGTTGATTAATAAATTAAATTATGTTAATCGATTAAGGCATTCTGATTTAACCGGTTAATAGATATTAATCGATTATTGTATCCTACATAATCGATTATCTCTCTGTTCCACCGAAACATTTGAAGACATAAGCGATTAATTGATTCATCATCTCCGTTTAATCGATTATTTCATGCAGAAAACTTATTTTAAAACGTATTCTTGACATCAAACAAATATGATCAATATGGAAATGATTTCTAGAAATAAAAATGATGTTTTAACAATTCAAATAACCTTATATGATGCATGAAGGTAAAGTAGAGTGTTAACATTTGAAACTAGGCCGCTACTTGCTATTGGATGTTATGTTAATTGATAACTATGATGAATGATTATTATGGATGATTATGAATGATGAATCTATTGATTAAAATGATTGTTAAAGATTGAACCATAAATAAAATGAATACATTGATGATTATGTAATGATTTGTATTGTTAAAGATATCTAGAAGAACTTTAAGATATATCCATTTGGAATTGATAATGATTATTAAGGATACCTAGAAGAACTCTAAGATGTATTGATTTTGGTTTTTAAGACTATCTAGAAGACCTCTAAGATAGCTTAGAAATAGGCCTTGCGGGTATAATTTTGAATATTCAGTGGCCTGGGTTAAAACATACGTACGGGATCTACAAACCAAATTTGAGGATCACTCGTTTGGGGATACCACCCAACCCGATAGTGAGCATTCCGCTGTTTGGTTTCTGGTTGGCCTTAAGCAAAGGTAAGTTTTATCTTAAATTAGTCCTAGATTGAGGATTGGATAAAAGTATCTTACACTAGAATATAGTTTAAGACTTGGTTAGAAATATCTTAAACTAGAATTTGTTTGAGGGTTAATAAATATGAAAGAGATTGACCTAAGACTAAGAATAGTTTACAGATATTGTTGAATGACAAATGTTATATATGAATGATGAATATTAATGATGAATGTTGAGTATGAACATTAATGTTGAATAATGAATAATAAAAAATGAATATCGATTATTGATTATCTAAACTGAACATTATGTGCATGATATCAAATGATTTGATTATCAATTGAAATTCAATTTATATGGATGTTCAATGCATTATATATGATTACTCAGCTTCAACGCTGAGCGTGTAGTATGTTTTATTTGCTACACGCAGGTAAACAAAAAGAATGAACCGATGAATCTCTGGAGGCAGATGGAGCGAGAGGGTCGGAATGGATGTGTGGATTTGAATTACTGTTTTAAAGGACATGAATTTGTTATATTTGTAATTGTGATTTATTGAGCTTCCGCGACTTTAAATACTCCGTTATTATTTTAAATAAGTTATTATGAAATAAAGTTTTAGATGTTTGAAATATTTTTAAATGTTTACGAATACCAAGTTTATACTTTAGTCCGAAAGGGGTTGTAGACCTGGACGGATTAGGGTGTTACACAATTTATTAAAACGAAAGACTAGTATCTTAAAATTGGAGACTAAATATGAAAACTCACTAATTATTTTAATCACCTTTTATTAAAACGATTCAAAATTAGGACTCGTTTTCTTTACATGATATGATTGGTATAAGGTTTGATCTGATTATAGTTATATTTAAAGATATATTTAATCTAATTTGGTATGGTATGATCTGATTGTAGTTATACTCAAAGTTGTTTCTAAATTGATATGATCTAATTCTAATACAAATAAGTAATAAGATTAAGTTGAAAGTTACAAGCTCTCAGAGCCCGTTTAGTGGGCGTAGAACTATAGAAGATATGAGTTTTCATATCTCCTGATATCAAGTTTTTTAGGTTTGGTGTGATATAAAAATAATTTAAATTCGATATAATCAGATATCACAAATTTTCAAAATAAAGAATTTAGATATATCTTCTGAATTTGAGAGATATTTATATAGAGATTTGATCTCTCTCCGTCTGCCACCAACTACCACTACAACCACTCACCCCAACTAATCAGTAATTAAATCATAATTTTAAATTTCTTCAAAATACTTGATTTCAAGTTTCAAAACTCAAACTCATACATTTCAAAATCAAGGTTCAAGGGTATTGTGAAGAAAATCAAAATTTTAACGCTTGCGTGGAATGGCGCCCCTTCTGGGAGGGAAGACGAAGATTCCGAATATATTTTCCCAAGATTTCCCGTTCGCCATGGCCTCATCGTCCGCCGCCGCTCTTGAGATTATCGACGACGACGATGTAAACTGTTTCTTGAAACCCTCATTCTTTCTTCTCCAAACACTTCAATTTCTATCTCTAAATCTTACTTTTTCATTATTCAGGAATTTGACTGGGACGCAGCTGTGAGAGAGATCGATGTGGCTTGTGAGGCCAATGGCGTCGCCCTTCCCGTCAACGGGGCATTCCCTTCGTCTTCTGATGGAGTTGCGACTTCGACTTCCATCCCAAATAGGAAAACGCTCAAAACCCCCAATGGTTGTGGCCTTGCGTCTGGGAAGCAGTCGACTCTTGATATGTTTATGGGATTTCCGCCTAAGGCTAAGAATGCCGAAACCGAACCCCACAATCCAAACGGCGTTGGAGTCAGAAAAGAGGAGTTTGGTAATGAGGAGCATGACAGGGTTTGCTTCGTTCCACTTGATTTGGAGGCAGCCAAAACTTGGATTTATCCAGGTTCTTTGCTCTTTTTCTTAGTCTGTTTTCTCTTCTTTATTTATCCTCATACAATGCTGTCGAATTGTGCCCTGTTGTTTAATGTTGGATTGCAGTTTTGAAAATCATCCCGTTGCTAACATTGAGCCTTATTATTTAAGCTACTCTATTTTCTTAAAAGGGGGTTGTGCCATCACTTCCTTTTGTGTTCCATAGCAGTTTTTCTCCAGGAGAATGCAGTGAAAGCAAAACAGTACTGTTATGCTCCCGTACTAGAAATTAAGTGATACTATTTTAAGTTTTATGTGTCTTCTCAAATTTGAATTTTTGTTCTAGCCTGGAATCCAGTTTCTCATTTGTGGACTGCTAGGCCATGAACTTGTTCATAAATCATCACTCATTGGCCCAATTCAATGTGTAATGGCCAACATCCAACCTTAATTAGATGGTTTTGGATGCTTGGGGCGGGGGGGGGGGGGGGG
>OOIL02004101.1:0-21232 GCA_900332095.2 Cuscuta campestris | reverse complement strand
GTGAAGGCTTTAGAGCTTTGGGCTTTAAGCCCAGTCGGTTAAAGGGAAGAAATATGGGGGGCCGGTTTTAGTTATTAATTAAAGGGCCCATTAGTTGTTTCTTGTTTAGCAAGTTGTTAACCCTAATTTATATCTTATAAATACCCAATCATGTAACTATAATCTGTGAGCACCTAATAAAAGATAAACCCTAGTTGCAACCCGTGGAGTAGGTTACTTACCGAACCACGTTAAATCTCGTGTTCTTATTTTCTGCTATTTGTGTGTGTGTGTGTGTGTTTGTTCGCTTCCGCTTGATCGCCTCTGATCTCTGATTCCTAACAATATCTTCTCCATATTCTACCCTAGAACCCAAACCTTTGTTCCAGCAGAGGATGATCCCGCTTTCAGCAATATCAGAGCAGTTCATCATCTAGGAAGAGTTCTTATTTCTCAAGCTCCACTCATAAATGAGTTTGTCAATATCTGTTTGGAGATTGAGAGTATTAAAGTGACCCCCCTCAAACTTGAGTCTGTTGAAACTCTTCCATATAGCCCAGGTAATAAAGAATGGGATGCAAGCCCTTAGAATAGCTTTAACATTTTTGTTGGAAGAGGAAATCCACCATTCGACAAGATGCCGGCATAGGGTAAGGCCCCCTCTAAGCCCTGGACCATCAGTAATATTAGCATAATGACCCCATATAGGAGATATGTAAGGGCATTAAAGCATAGTGTGATCCAAGGATTCTTCAGCCCCATTACAAAAATTGCATTTACTAGGATAATTGAACCCAATTTCCTGAGATTTTCTGGAAATTCAATTGCATTTTGCACCAGCTTCCACATCAGGAGTTGCATTTTACCATGAACAGTAGAGTTCCAAACATATTTATCTGTGAAGAGCCTGTTTTCAATTTCTCTAATTCCATCATAGGCTTTACTCATTTTAAATTCACCATCATTGTTGCAAAATGAATCTTCTTCCAAGGTACTAGCTTTTTCATCAATCCTGCAGATTCTCTTCCATATACTAGAATCATAAGCTCGTTCTCTAAGAGCAAGATCATCTCTCCCATATTTACTCCTCATGTACTTAGACCAGAGACTATCAGAATGCTTGAATTTCCACCAGAGCTTCAAGGAGCAGGCATCTTGTACATAGTTTAGGTTTCTAATCCCTAAACCCCCTTCTTCCTTAGGAATGCTGATAGAGCTCCAACTTTTCCAGTGATGCTTGGGTTTTCCCTCTTTGTAACCCCAAATAAAGTTACTCATTTTAGAGTGGAGCTGATTGATGATGGACTTAGGTCGAGTAGAAATTGCAAAAATGTGAAGGGGAATTGAAGATAGCACATGCTTAGAGAGAAATGAGAATTAACCTACCTACTGGGTTAAGGGCTTTGCCATGCCAAGCGAGAGTGTACTTGTCAAAATGGTTGAGGATGGACTCACAGTCTGCCTTCTGAGGTTTTCCTTTGGTAATATTAACACCTAAGTAAATGAATGGGAGATCCCCATGTTGCATATCAAGAGCCCTAGCCATTCTGTGTATTTGGTCCCTGTGGCATTTTGAGCTAGTGAAGAATTTACTCCTTCTGAGGTTGACCTCCTGACCAGAGGCTGTAAGGTATTTCCATAAGATAGCTTTGAACTTCAGGAGGATTCTGGTATCCCCATTAATAAACACAACTAGATCATCTGCATAACCAAGGTGAGAGGGTGCCGAAACAGAACCTGCATTATAGGGCTTAATGAAACTGGAATAGATAGCATGATTGATGGCTCTAGTAAATCCCTCACTACCAATAATGAACAACAAGAGGGACAAGGGGTCCCCTTGTTTAACACCTCTTTCCATCTTGAAGAAACCTTCAGATTGACCATTTACCAGAATGGAAAGGTAGGTGCTTTCTAAATTGGCAAGCAACAATCTTCTAGCATGGTTGTTGAACCCCATTTCGCCAAGAACAGCCTTTAAATATGTCCAAGAAAGCTTATCAAAAGCCTTAGTCATGTCAAGCTTAATGATCGCATTCCCGCCCTGCCACCTTCTTGTCCAGTAGGTGGGTCAACTCCTGAGTAAGAAGGACTTGGTCATCAATAGTCTTCCCTTTAATTAGACCAACTTGTTCCGGGGAAATGATGTTATTGATGAAAGTTCCTAGCCTTGTGGCCAAGATTCTGGTATTAATTTTGCTCATAAAGCTAGATAGAGATATGGGTCTGATGATGCAGAACTCACCGAACATGAATGCAAAGCTCACTAGACCCCAATGCAAAGCTCCCCTCGGACAAATGAAAAGCTCATCAATCTGGACACAAATACTCATCATTTTTTTAAAAATGGAAAAAGTTGGACCACTAGTCAACCACCTGCCTACGGCGGCAGCAACTGGCGGGGCGTCGGTCAGGCGGTCAAAGTCCAGTTGTTGGAGGTCAACATGAGTCAAAGTCAAATCAGCACCTCCTTTGATTTTTTTTTTTAAAATTCAAAGTGTGAAAAAATCAAGGTGAGCTTTGCCATACATTTTGGTGAGCTTTGCACTTGGTGTGGGTGTGCTTTACAGTTGGCTGTGGTGAGCTTTGCATCATGTGAGTGTAGCATGTCATTTCACTTAAACTTGTCATCTAAGTCTAACTGGAGTCAACTCCTATATATATATATATATATATATATATATATATATATATATATATATTATTGTTTGAATCTCTTAAAGTTCTATATTAGTTCTTTTAGACTTTATATCTTTTAAAGTTCGATAAAATCAACTTCCATTAAAATTATTGGTTTCCATTGTGTGTGTGTGTATATATATACATACATATACATACATACATACATACATACATACATATATATACCAGTTATTTATACACCAGTTCGTTTGGGGTACCTACGGTGCCCCGTTTGTAAAAATGACGGTTCCTACCCCCTTAACCCTCCCATTAAACCACCCACCCCACCCCCACCCTTGCCCCCCCACCCCACCCCCCCTCCCGCCCCTTTCCCTACGTAGGGAGGGGGCGGGAGGGGGGGCTGAGGTGGGGGGTTTAGGGGGAGGGTTAGGGGGGGTAGGAACCATCATTTTTACAAACAGAGTACCGTAGGTACCCCAAACGAACTGGTATAAGCAAATGACATCAGTAGCACTGGTGTCATTTTAGACTTATTATATATATATATATATATATATATATATATATGTTTGTGCCCACCATTTGTGCACATCATGTTTCACATGTCCCATGTGTCACTACACAGACACACGCTATGTGTCACACTCTTTTCTACATTGAATGATCATTATATTTTCTATATTATACTAAGTATAAAAACCCTACCCTTTTTAACTATTTTACCAATTTGTAATTCACCTTTGTATAATATTCTTTTAAGATGCATAGTTGTTTTATTATTTTAAAAAGAGTCATATAAACTTTAGGGGCTGTTTGGTAACTTCTGAATGGGTAAGTGCTGAACCAGTAAGAGGTCTGAACCATTAAGAGCTAGTATATTGTTTAACTATTCAGAGGTAAATGTCTGATCAATTCAGATAAGAGCTCTTAACCATTCAGACTCTGTATAATAGTTAACCATTCAGAGGCAAATCTCTTAACCATTCAGACATCTGAACCATTAAGAGGCTGAAACAAACAGTCTGAACCATTAAGTGCTGAATCATTCAGACATCTGAACCATTAAGAGGCTGAAACAAACAGCCCCTTAGTATTTTTACAAAACGCTTTCAATGTAGCAATATGATTGTGTTGTTAATACACTTTAGTGCCCTCCCAATAATATTATCATTGTTTTAATGGAATTTTATAACTCCATATTGATCACTTAAACCATAAAAATAAATTATAAGTAATTGTCTATTTTGGATTATTAAGATTTTATTTGATCAGTTTCATTTATTTATAGCATAAATTTTTTTTAGAATACTTATAATTGTTTGAATCTCTTAAAGTTCTATATTAGTTCTTTTAGACTTTATATCTTTTACATAAATGATTTGATAAAATCAACATCCATTAAAATTATTGGTTTCCATTGTATTTAAGTTTAACATTTTTATTTATTATATGCAAATATATGTTTTTTTAAAGCTTTGAATTATTTTGTGTATATTTAATCTTAATGATTTAAGATACTAGTTTATTTATAAGCAAACAATTAATTATTTGTAACAATTTTTAATAGAGTTCTTTTTTGTTCTCTGAAAAAAAAATTTAATGTTGTCAATTTTAGGAAGTACTTTGTACTATTCTAATAATAACAACAATTATAATAATGATGATAATAATGGTGACGATTATTACTATCAAAGTATTCTTAAGTTTTTATAAACATATTAAGAGCGATGGTTTTGAATTTGGGTTGATTGATCTGATCGATTAGACTTGAATTATTATGCATCCTAGCTTGGTTTTTGCACTATAATAAAAATAGCTAGTAATAAAAAATATTTAATATAAATAGATTGAAAGAAATAGAATAAAAAATAAAGTCATACTTTAAATTTAAATATATTAATGTTTGTTTAGTATTTTTTTCATACTTTTGCTATGTACTTCGAGAGAATGGAATTACAAAACAAGGATATATTTTATTTATAAATGAATTTTGAAATGTCTTTTAAATAAATAAAATTAAACTTTAAAACTGAAATATAATTTTATAAGAATCTTAAAAATATTAGACTTTATATGAGCCCATAAAATCCCACAGTTGGGGTCCAGGAGGGGTGGGTGTAGACAGGCCTTACCCCTAAGGAAAGGTTTAGAGGCTATTGCTTACACTATTATGTATGAGTAAATTATCAAACCTTTGTTTTAATTCTAAATTTTAAAAGCATAGATCAATAGTTACAGGAGAAGCTAAGATAGTGGTCTTATTGTTGCATCACTGTAAATATTACGGCAGGAAATCAATTTCCCTTTTGGCTTTTTTGGACTTTGAATTTCAGTTTTAGGGCTCTTATAAACTTATGCTTTAAAAGTACTTGAGATATGTCTGGTACCGAAAAAATGAGATTTAACACAACATTTAAACATGCTTTATCACTCTATATGTACAAAATATGGCAGTGGCTTTCCTTTTGCATGTTTAAAAGTTGGGATTTGCTTTTGCTTGTTTTTGTGTTATTATGAATATATTTAGCTGATAGGGAGCAGCTGACCTATGAGTGTCATCCTCATGCAGAAATGAATGATCCCAAGAACTCGAGGGTTATCATTTTCTCAAATTTTAGAGGAAGTGTTAGGTAAACTAGTTCTGTTCCTTGCTGTTTAATTTTTTATATGCTGTTCCTAGAGCAAAAAACATTCAACTCTCTTTTCCTTAATGGTCTTATCTTGCTTCAGGGACATAATGAGTGCATTAGAAAACATCGGACCATCTGTTAAAGCCACAGAGTTTATAGGACAAAGCTCAGGTGTTTGAATTTTACAGATTATGATTCTACCTTACCATTTGGCATACTTAATATTTAAGCAAACATTTACTCAGTAGTTTGTTTTGATGATATGTGTATGCCCTAAATACAATAGATTTAAAGAAAACTTTAGTTTGTTTTGATGAAGTAGAAAATATTGTAGGCAGGGACTAAAACATGCTTCATTGGTTGAGCATAGAATTCGTGCTGGGGTTGTGGTTTTGAAGTGATTAGTTGGTGGTAATCAGAAAAAAGTACATTTTTTCTTTTTAATAATTGATTTAGTAGTCATTTACTGCAAAGCTGAGAACATTTAAGTATAATGGATGGGTTCTCATTATTATAAACCTAGGGTTTGCCTAGTAAATTTATTTAACTATTCTTCTCAATTGTTTTATAGGAAAAACATTAAAGGGCCAGTCACAAAAGGTTCAACAGGCTGTTCTAGAGGTAACTAAAATTGTTTTCTTTGGCTTTATCTTTTTACATCTTACTGTGTTATTTTCAGGGAGTATCTTACAGTTTTCTTTTGACTTTGGAAACAGAAATTTCGAGCTGGTGGGTACAATGTCATTGTTGCAACCTCGATTGGAGAAGAAGGCCTAGATATAATGGAAGTTGATTTAGTTATTTGTTTTGATTCTAATCTCTCCCCATTGAGAATGACTCAGCGCATGGGGAGGACAGGAAGGAAACACGAAGGGCGAGTTGATATCCTTTGGCCATCTAGCTTGCTTATTACAAATTTTCTGCTGTATGTGGCCTAAATTTCTGTTAAGCATATAACCATGGTTAGGCTAAGCATTAAGCTTGGTAGCAATTAAGCTGAAATTTATTATTCAAAGATTAGGAGGTCATGCCTTATCTATAGGCTCAAGCTATTGTGTGATATTCCATATTTCTAAATCCTAACCTGGACTAAGACATGCAATCACAAACAAATTAAGATATGTACTAAACTAACTAGGACAATCATAAATTAAATAGGATTTACTTTGGTTAATCCAGTGCTTTGAAACTACGCCTTTGGTAAACTCATAACCCATCTTCCTTGAGGCACATAATTCGGACAGCTCTTTTTTCAATACACTAACTGGTTCTTGGGTCACATCTTCCTGAGGCAAAGAGACCCACTGAACTAGTGCAACCCATAGTTATGAAAGGCGAGAGGTGGGCGAAGAGTAGATTTTCAAGGCGAAAGGCAGCATGAGAGGCGGGCGAGGGATAGATTTTCAAGGCAAAACACAGTGCAAGAGCCAGGGGAAGGTTCTAATGACAATTCACAGGTGGGGCATTGTGATTGTGTGACGGCAGTCGGCAGGAATGCCTGAAGTGGTGGGAGAGTGATAGTTGCCACAGGGAGGGAGCAGGGCAGTTGAAAGAGGTATTCGGAACAGAGATGGGGATGGTCAAGTCTATGGCTTTCTCCAATTTTTTGGCTTCACTAATCTGACATCACTGCAATATCTTCTTTCTCTTTTTCAGCCTGGCAAAAACGTTCTGTGTACTTTTCTGCCAAGTTGGTAGTTCATTCACCAACTTTTGAAATTTTTGTATATATTCCCTCTAGGCTCTAGCTGCCTAATGTTTTTTGATTCACCTCCTCATAAGCCCGTCCCCTAAAACGTATTTCTTCCATGCGATCTGCTTTTTTTCCTTTTGAGATGAGACATGAGAGTACCATCTCCACCATTTGTTCGCTTCTCCGAAAGTAGCCAAACTCGCAAACCTATTTTCTTTTTGGACCCATAACTACCCATGACCTTGAAGTAATAAGGGGCTTGTGGGTCTTCTAGTGAAATTTTTGGGAAAGCAAGATAGATTGGCTCGGGTTGTCCCAACTCTTATTATCAATTTTCTTGTTCCCTTATTCTCGGTTTTGGACTTTGAATGTGGTGGAGTTCACTTCTTCCTCCGAATCTTGTTGTGACGAAATATCCCTTGATCAATCATCTCCTTGTGATTTTCAGGAGTTGAAGATTAGGAAATAAATGTATGTTTTGGCAATTTGTTCCAACTTCTCAAAGATGGTATCATTAGAAAATCGTAGACACCAACACGTTGCTCCAAATATTGAATTTTGTATTGGTTCTATTTTCCTTGGGCACCGGAATTTAACATTTTGGAGTATCATTAGAATGGGTAAAGTCATTCTTGCCCTAATACAAATTGTTAAGAGAATAACATTTGATAGGTTAAGCAATTAAGCTAGAATTGAGTTGAAAAGGAAAGGTGGAAAGACTCAGTGACGGAGAGTACTAAACTTACTACAACTTGGACAAACAATCGTAAACTAAATGGGGTTTGCCTTAGTTAATGCAGAGGTTTCGGCCCTATATGTTTGGTAAACAAAAATAACCAATAACCAATTAGTTTCCTTTACTGTTCCCACTAGTTTTAGCTTGTGAAGGGCAAGAACTCAAAGGGTTTTTGCGAAAGCAAGCAACAAACAAGACACTGGGGAAACTTATGGCGAGTGGTGGAACAAAAGCCTTTAGGTTTCATCCCAGCCCTAGGATGGTATACCTCTAACCATTGAGTTTATTGATTAGTTTCATGACAAGTTTTACCTTTATAATTTCTTTGTTGGGTATGTAAATTATGTTAACCTTTTGCAGATTCCACATGCTATCAGACCAGAAGTTCAACATGTTAAGCTTTTGATTGAAACATTTGTTCACCGTGGGAAAAAACCAAATGATGTTCACCCTCTCCAAATTCCTGTACTGGCAAATAAACTCAGTGACACTGAAATCAAATTGCTCGCAAAATATTTCAACAACTCTGGAGAGAGCTTGTGGAGGCCATCGTTAATTGCATTCCGTCATCTCCAGGCATTTCCATCTAGGGTGCATCGTGTACCACATTCATTTCGAACAGAGATGCTAATAGATGCAATGCAACATTTGGAAGGGTTATCATGTTCTAGTAATTTTGAAGCTTTAAGTGAGGTTTGTTCTCAACCCTGGGAAAATTTCATTATCTGTAGAATAGTTTCAGTATTTGACTTCTTTGATGCCACAGGTTGGAACTTCTAGAGCTCTGTACATGGGAGGCAAAGCTGCAGAACCATGTGAAAATGGCAAAGCTGAGGACCAGCCTGACCCATATGAAAATTGCAACGGTAAAACCGGTATCAAACTTTGACAGCTTTTCATCTCTGTAGTTTTCACAGCATGGTATTAAGATGACAATGTATAACCAATTGTTTATGTGTGATCCTGAGACGGATGATGGTTTAAAGGCACATGCCCAGGCACGCAAGCACTGAAGCACATGCACATCACTGGGCATGAGGCGCGTAACAAAAAGCGCATCACTGGTCTTTAAGCGTGAGAGTAGACACGAACCTCAATTGTGCCTCACGCCTCGAGCAAGTAAACCCACGTAGTGCCTTAGTGCACGTAACACTTTAAGGGATTGAAAAGATCCCCGAGATTTATGAAGAACCTTCCCTTGCTGGCTAGAAGAGGAAGAATTTCGGATCCTATGGGTCCGTGAATAATTAGGAAAAATTGTTCAATTGTTTCAAAGATGATGATTTTTTCAGTTAATGCACGAGTATCAATGGGAAAAAGCTGTACAAGAGACCTACCATAATCATGCTAGGTAACATGAATCCTTATTAGGAATAGAACAACAAACCCAATAGAATCCTATGAAACAACAAACCCAATAGAATCCCTTGGTGTTGTCAATTTATAATTTCGCAAGTTTTGTGAAAAAACACTACTGAAAATAAAAAAATAAAACTTTTAGAATAATAATAAGCTCAAAGTTATACTCGAAAAAAGAAAAAAAACATAATAGCTCCGTGTTTACATGTAAAACAAGTACAGTTCTTAGATGTATCATGATCTGCATGTGCAAGTTTCATCTCTTTAAATCACAAATTTCCAAAAACATTACAAAGTAAAAAATTTCTAAGCATATAGTCAAAGGTGTAATATTACTTTCGCCATTATAGAGAAAAAATGGAAAATACACATGAAACAATACAGCGACGAATCGGAAAGACCGGGTGGAAACAATAAAATAGAATAGGCCGCGATCAAAACGTCATGACTTGCGATCGCCTTGCGCCATAGCTTTCATCGGAAATGGCGACCGCCATGGCGCGCCTCAAGCACATCGCCTCGCTTGACCTAATTCAGGCGCTGGAGGGTCGCCACAGCGCCATAACCGCCATAGGCGACCATGGCGCTCGCCTTTCATAACTATGAATACAACAACAAATGTGGTTAACAAAGAAGTCCTTCAAATTCTTTAATCTCTTTAGCATTATAATCTATCATTATTATCTTCAAAGATTGCATGTAATCTGTTAAATAATTACATTTGAATGTGTACTTTTATCTGCTATGAGTCATTTTAAAAATCTATATCAAATATCCTAGATGCATACAATTAACCAAATTTAGGACAAGGATACACATCCCATGATATATATCTAGGTTCTCAGAATCCTTCACCATATGTGTGTGAATGTGTGATTCTACCCCTTGGTGTATTCCTTGACACCGTGCCATTCTATGGCATGCAAACAAACTCCTTGGCATTGCTGGTGACCTTCGCCATCAGCAACATGTAGATTGTCTCCAAACCTGCAATTCTGTCGATGATGCCGGTGAGCTTGGTGGTTGTGGCTGCCATGAATTCCCTCAATTGGGTAACCAATTGCTAGGGATGTGAAGGGATCCTTGAGATGGATAAAGAACCCCTCCCTTGCCCGCGGCTAGACGAGGAAAAATTCAGATCCTGTAGTCCATGACTAATTAGGAATACTTGTTTAATTGTTTCAACGATGATAGTTTTATCAATGGTTGCAGATATAAATTGGCAAAGCTTTACAAGAGACCTACCACAACCCATTGTTATTAAGGGCATGTTTGGTTGGAAGGGAGGGAAAGGGAGGGGAGGTTTCCCTTCACTTTGTTTGGTCGGAAAAAGGGAAGGAAAGATCTTTTATCTGCTCATTTTTTCTTCATTCTATCGCATCTCCATTTTCATCTTCTCAAACCGTTCTATTCTCCATTTTCATCTTCTCAAAACTCCCCTTTTGTAGTCCGTAGTTGAAGCATTGAAAAAGAACTACCGGCTCATTGGATCTGGAAGACTGAATCAGTTTTAATTAATAATTGAAATTTTTTTGTTGCAATGGAGTTGTATAATGATGGGAACCCGATAATGCCAATCCATTCAATTTGGAAAAGAAGAGAGGATAAGACAAAAAAAGAGGAAGAAAAATTGCAGAGCCAGAGGAGTCGGAAGAAGAGGAAGGGAGTGAGATATGAAGGAGAGGAGAAATAGTGAGAGAGGTATAAAAAGAAGAGGAAGAAAAAAAAAACTAGGATAGACGAAGAAGACTGAATACAGCCATGGAGAGCCAGTCTGTCCGATTTGGGAGATATGATTTGGAGGGGAGGGCTTTGGAGTTAAAAATTTATGTTTCCTCCATTCCTATTTTTTTAACCAAACGAGGGGAGGGGTTCACCTTCCCTCCCATTCTCTCTCCTCCCAGCTAGAATTCATTTAACTTGAAGAAAATCTCACCCTTCCCATCAGATTTAAAATTTCACAGCCGTACAATGTGCCCCTCCCAATCACATCATTGATGCCATCCTTGCTTGGCCGTCGGTCTTCAATCAGTGTTGGTTTCGTCACCCTCTCCTTCGTCTGGATAGTTTTCTTGTGTTTAAGTTTCTATTTTTTGTTATTTGTTTTGTTTTTCTTTTATATTTTTTTTCTGTCGTGTTCATGCCCGTGAGTTATTTTATTGATTTTTAACCTTTGGTGCTTTTAATTTTTCCCCTTTTTGGATTGTTCAATAAGTTTTAACACCAATTTTTGTCTTTCACCTTTGATTTTTTGGGCAGTCTACACTCTACAGTTTAGTTCATTAAAAAAATAATGTGATATACTACCGCCGTCCCTGAGTATTTGTCCAGTTTTGACTTTTTTCAGTCAACCGTTTTTAACCTTTGACCTATAATTAAATGAAATATTTATTGTTTTTTAATTAGATAAAATAATATTTTGAAAATATTTCATATAATAAATCTAATGAACCTTTTTTTGTATCAATATCTAATATCATTTTAATTCAATTTGAGGTCAAAGTGTACCAATTTTGACTGAAAAAAGTCAAAAGTGGACAAATACTCTAGGACGGAGAGAGTATTAATTGAGTTGTCCATCATTTTTTAACTCATTTTAGATTAAGGCTCTGTTTCGTAGGCCTGATCTGATTGAATCTGATCTCAATATTTGATGTTTAGATTTGATTAGATCTGATTGGATATGATCTGATTTGATTAGATTTGATCTGGTGTAATTGAATTTAAATTTAATTTAAATTAAACATAATATTGAATATAATAATAAGAATAATAATAACACTTCATCTGTCCTTTAATAATATCTAATAATAATAGACATATTTAAACATAGAATATTAATCAATATTTAGGTGTGTAGCTTTAAATAATGTAATGTGATTTAATCGAATAGTAATTATTATTTAATCCTTGAAAAAATATTAATATTTTTTTAATTATTCTTTTCTTGACTGATCTGATTGGATCTGATCTGATTTGATTTTTATTAAGTAATAAACAGAAAAAATAAGTCCTGTGGGATGGACCCTAAGTGGGGGATAACAATACCAACAAGAACTGCAATCATACAATTTGTTGTTCGTGTGATTGTGCTCTTTGTTGGTTTCTTGTTCTTTAATGTTGAAGGATATTGGTTTGCTATGCATCCTTCTCTGTATTGTTGTTTGATTATTATGTTCTACCTTGAATCTTTGTCTGTTTAAGATAATGATATTTCGTCTTTTAAAAATGTGGTTATCTTTTATTTGTTTGGTTTTGACTTTTTTGCAATACATTTATATTAATTAGATAACAAAATATTTTTGAAAATATTTTACAAGATAAATCTAATGAAGTTACTTTTGTATCAATATCCAATAAAAATTTGATTTAATTAATGGTCAAATTTTATCAATTTTGAATGCAAAAAAACAAAACTAGATGAAAACTTTGCGACGGAGGTAGTATACTAGATTACTAGTATGTCCGTCTGTGTCTGTATGTCTCTCTCTCTCTCTCTCTCTCTCTCTATATATATATATATATATATATATATATATATCATAACTTGTTTTTTAAAGAATGTATACTTTTTCTTCTTTTTTTTTGTAATTTATGTTTAATAACTTTTATATGACATACTGAGTTGGGGGTATCTTTTGGAAACAACCTCTACTTACAAGTAGGGGTAAGACCTGCAAACACCCCCAGACCCTATTTCTTGGGATTTGGGATTCTGCTGGGTTGTTGTTGATCGTATATAACATATGTGTATGTGATGAATGCATCAAATCATGTGTCATGTATTCCATTCTTGTGAGATGTGCACATCACAAAGGAAAACACAGGAGAGCATTAACTGTTTCAACTTTCAAGTCGTTGAAGGATTTAATCTTCTACGTAGTACATGGTATTTTGTTGCAAATTGTGTGTACATCTAGTGGTATATCCATAGATGATTGCTCATTGTTTTTCTAAATATTTTCTTTTGTATTTTCGTGTTATATTTTTTTATTCTTATCATATTCATTCTTAAAAATGTTCATTTGAATAGCACACATGCTTGTTCTTCTTTTAAGAACGTTTGTTTACATACTTACATTGTTGGATGTAGGATTATCATGATACATCCAAATGCATTATATATCTGCTACTATTTTGTGGTTTCAGATCTGGACATACTTGGTTGTTCACCTGAAGAAGAGTGTGAGATATTAGAAGATGATAAATATTCAGTTCCAGTCAAAACAATGGTTGTTGAAGGGATGAATTCTGTGAATGAATTGACAGGGGAGAATTCCCATGCCCACCTCTGTCTATTTGACTCGGAGCTTGTAAAGGTTGATAATCTAGGAAATGTTTTAGTCTCTTCGCCACAACTTTCTATCAAAGCAGCAGCTTCTGAGTCTAAATGTGTGGGTCCTGACGTGATGGAAGTGAAACTTCCAACAGAAGATGTTTGTCACTGGATGGATTCCAATGATCTTATCCATGAAAACACTAAGGAGTTGAAAGGAGAATTTGCTGATCATGGAGAGAGAATGGACGAGGACATTCTGGTATCCAGGTTATGCGATGTGGATGAATGTCAACTACGTTTCCAGTCAGAACGAGTTCTTCAAACTCCTGTTTTCCAGGTAATGTCAAAAGATAATAGAGCAGTGAAGCATCCTGAAGCAATAATAACAGTTAAAACAGACAATTTATTGAGTGAAGAATTGAGCAATGACTCCAAAGATGTGGAGGCACATAGTCCACGGCTAACTTACTTTATTACGAGTGGTGTTGTTCCAGAGTCTCCCATAAATAGTCCAGGTTAGGTCTACTCGTGTTACTTACTTTATAATATTGCCCAATGCTATCCCTCTTCTGAAACTAGTCTATGATTTGTTTAGCAGAGATAGAGAAGAATGTTCAAAAACTGAATTCGGAAGGCTTAGTGGCATCCTTGCTACAGGATAAGAAGGTCAACCATTGTGGTACTAGTGGGGAAGATGGTCTTCCTTCACACGTTACAAGTTCAACTCCTTTACAAAAAGGAGAGGGATCAAGAACTTCCATGTCTTCCCATTCAAATAGTAATTGTATTAAACGAACTCCTTATGCAAAACTGTCGAGCCCAAGCTGCAGCAAAGACTGGCTTCTAGAATCTCAACACATGTCAGAAAGAGCTGGTGTAAGGAACAAGTTTAGAAGGTTGCGCAAGCTAGGTGATGGTTGTAAAGAAATATCTCAAGAATACACAGAAAAAAATAACGTTTCTCCCCAAAAAGTGGTAGGCTCTTGTTTTACGTCCAACAGGGCTGTGAGTCGTGTAACCAGGAGGAAGCACAGAGGTTAGAGTAATTTCAGCTGCCTTTCAACTCCAATGATGTTTATCTGATTTCTTCATATACTACCCCCCTTTTTACATTTTCATTGCTTGTTGTCTTAGGGATGAATAAATTATATTAGTTCTGTTAATATGAATTGCAGTTAGTTTTCGTGATCAGTTTTTTTATGCTATCTTCCTATCTATATTGTTTTGTTTTCAGGTGAGATGAGGCAAGTAAAAGATGCTAGGGCATTCCTTGAAGTGGAAGCTGAGTAAGTACATGATTGTTTTGTTGACACATTGTGATTACTAGCTAAATGCTTCTATTTCTCCATTTCAGTTTATAAGATGTTTTAATTGTTGTTCTTACTCAGGGTTTCTTCAGAAGGCTTGGCATCTGATGATGAAGAAGAAGAAGAAGAGGAGGAGGATTGTAACTCATATGATGGCAGTTTCATTGATGACCAGATAAATTCTCCTGCAGTGGACACTCAAGCTAACTCTTGTAGAATGGACATGATGGCAATTTACAGGTTCTTTCTTTGGATCTAGTGAAATATATTGCATTCAAGCTCACAACCCTTTTTATTCTAATAGTTCAGGGATTATTTATTCGTTTATCATTTGATCAGTTTATTTAGTTTCTATTTTGTTCCCAAGTACTTATTGGTTAGGACTCTTATTGTCAGCAACTAGTTACTACTCCTATTTGGTAAGACTGATAAAGAATTAAATTTGTTCATTTTCTTTAATCTCCGTGGTTCTCTCCCGCTTTCTCTCTGGTGGCAACTTAGGCCCATAAGCGAAGTACATCTCTACCTTACATTTTGAATAGTTGCTTATTTACTTCTAGGCTTGTTACCAATGATAAGTTTCTTTCTAGTGTGTTTTCCGACAACTGCATTTACATTAATTCTTATCCAACCAATAAATTTGTTCTTTCATAACAGGCGTTCTTTACTTACTCAATCCCCAATGGAGCTATTGCCAAAAGCGTGCAGTTATCTCAGTCCAGATTCTTTGGCTACAAGAAGTGTGAAAGCAGTAACTACAAGCTCTTCAGGAACAATGGATCACCGAACACCCCAAACAGGCTTAGAGTCAACAACTAGAAAGTCAGAAGTCGTGCCTTATGGAACAACATCTGCATGTCCTTTAGGAGAGAATGGGAGCAAGACGGGGAGTCAAAAACGCAAATTTAGTTCTTGTGAAACTAGTCCACTACCCGCACGGGATTTGGCAAGTGATTTCTTGCAGCAGAATGGAGCAGGGGGGAGCCACTCTCCCTTGCCGGTACAAGAACATAACAAAATTGAAAATGGGAACTTGCTGGATGATGATGAGTTTTTTCAAGGTATTGATCTTGATGTGATCGAAGAAGAAGCCGCTAGAATGCTTCGGCATAAACCACAAAGCGTCTCAGTTCACAATCAACCCATTTCAATTCCAGTTCCTCAAAACGTTGGTATTAGCGATTCTCCTTCATTTGATCTTGGTTTTTAATTTTTGGACTAGATTTAACAGTAGAGTAGCAGTGTCTATACACCTCTTGTACATAACTTATACCTTGTATGTGGCTTATCCTTATTCATTAATGGATAAAATCCACAGAATATGCATTTTCATGTAACATTAACGCAACTTCACTTGTAAAGAAATGAAAATTTTGGCTGTTTAGCAACTTCACAGCATACTCCTAAAAATCATCTAAGATTACAAAATAATCACTGGTGCTTCTAGAATTTTTATAATTTAATAGTGATGAAGTATTTAAATTCTGGAAGCACCAATGACCATCTTCTAATTATATTCATGTAAAATTTCAAGTTTTCTTCGAGCATCAATTTCTCCTTATATTGCTGCTGTGTCTGCCTTCTACACTATGAAAGCCAAGCCTTTTTTTTTGTTTTTGTTTTTTACAAGAGGGAATTGAACCTGATATTCGAGTAACGTTTCAAATGAATCAAATTAAATACCCAAGTATCTGAATTCATCTTTTTTTTAAATACGAATTTGAATCTGATTATGAAACGAATGCTTAATTTGATACTCCTATTTGAATAGTTATTGGACCTTAAATGTCTATTCAAAGTTATAACATAAATGGACCATGGTTGGTTATAAATTCTTTAAATTATGCTATTTCTTATACTGTACTATCTAATTAAAATTATTATGCACTTGCATCATATAAATATTACTCCGTATGTTCTACAAAATATAATTATTGAAAAACATACTCCGTATATTTAAATTTTTATGCCACCTCTGCCATTAAGTATTTTTTCAATTTTGACTTTTTTAATTAAAAGTGATAGATTTTACCAATAGTTGAATAAAAATTATAATAGATATTGATACAAAAATAATTTTATTATATTTATCTTATTAAGTATTTTTAAAATATTGTTTAAACATAATAATATACCATGTATATTTTATTTGATTATATGTCAAAAGTTGATTTTGGTTGATTGAAAAAAAAGTTAATACTAGCTAGAGGTGGCAATCGGATCAACCGGATTGGTTTTTAGTTGGATTTTTTCGGTTCGGATATCTTTCGGTTATATGTTATAATCGATTTGGTTTGGTTCAGATCGGTTAAATTTTGGTTCGAATTTAATTTCGGTTCTATACATTTTTCGGTTCGGTTCGGTTCGGATTCGAGTCGCTTCAGATACGGTTCAGTTATAAATCGGTTCGGATAAATTTCGGTTCGGATACAATTTGAGTTGGATATATTTCGGTTTCGGGTCTAGTTCGGTTCGGATATATTTCGGTTTCGGATCAAATATATTTTGGATATATATTATTTTCTAATTAAAATTTAACTATTTGTGTTTATTTTTATGTTTTATCACATTTATCAATCTATCATCAATTCAATACCTCATATTATTTTATATTTTTTTCTAGTTATATTATCTCTACCCTAAATAATCTTCCCTTTTTGACTTTTTAGTCATATTTTACAAATTTGGACTATAAATTATGAAAACATATATATTTAATTATGATATAAATTTAATATAATTAAATTGATTTTAAAATTTAGTTTTGAAATATCAAATTTTTCTCACATCTACTACTCCGTAATATACTTATGTACATAAAAGAAAGGATAAAAGATAAATTCAAATAGTCTTATGTTCCATTTGAATACAATGTGGTAAAAATTGAGTAAAATTGGGTGAAATTAAGTGAATTTTATTCAATTGAGTGCAAAATTTGTACATTATTGAGTATATTTGGTTGAAAATAGAGAAAATTAAATTTAATAGAGTCAAATATAATTAATTTTACACCTAAATGTAATGGTGTAAATCAAATTTGAAAATGATAATAGCAAAAGCTGACGCTAGAGAGTCTTTTCAAAATGCTAACACTAGCATCTAATTTTATTGACTAATATTGAGTGAATTGGTTTGAAACTAATCAAATTAACTCTCAAATCAATAAAATTTATTGTAATGAGATGAAATTAGGATAAAATCTAGTTATTCCATACAATTCATCATATATATTCCTTTCGTCCCAAAAAGAATATCACACTTCACTATTTAAAAATTATGGAAATTTTATTTGTTTGTGCGTTATCATTTATATGTATAACTTATCTTTAATGTCTATATATAACAAATTTAAGGCATAAAATTTTGTACTTTTTTTCAAGAAGATAATCAATTTTATGAGGGAATGAACAAGTAATGTAATTAGTTCAAATGGTAAAATAAAAGTAAAAATTTAAAAATATAATATGCTCATTGAAAGGCAAACATAGTTCTGAATTTATCGATTTTAGTTCTAATCGGGTTCGGATATTATCGGTTTCAGATCTATTCGGTTTCGGATTTTATCGGGTTTGGATCTATTCGGTTTCGAGTTTAATCGGTTCGGATATTATCGGTTTCGGATCTAATCGGTTTCAGATTTAAATTGGATATGAATTATTTAGTTCGGTTTTGGTTCAATTCGGATCATTTCGGGTTTTCGGTTATAGATCGGATCTTCATTTTTCGGGTCATTCCGGTTTTGGTTTCGGATATTTCGGTTCGGGTAATCGGTTCCGGTTTTGTTTTGCCAGGTCTAATACTAGCTAGGGATGGTGGTAGTATTACATTTTCTTGATAAAATTTCACTTTCTATCTTATTTTAACCTGCATATTGTTATTTTAATACTTGATAGAAATTATTTCCTAATAATTTACATAAAAATTAGGGTCATCTGGATAACAAGACTGTAAATTAGTTGTAAAAAATGTATAGCGTACCTTTGCAATTTATAGGTAATTTCACTTGCCATCTAAACTTGATTGAGAATCCTTGTGGAACTCATCTACATTTTAAAACATTTTGTGTTTTTTAAATCTTAGTAGAATGCAACAAATTCGGTGTGGTGAGCTCAGAAAACCTCACCCACCCAACAGATTAAAGAGAATAAAGAATATACATATAGGAAGGAGGAGTGGGGGGGTCCACAAAAGAGCCGGGAAACAAAATCAGGCATTATTACATCAAGACGGAAAATCCCAAAAATTTAACCTATTCCAACTCTCAAGCCTCTCACCGGCCAGAGTTCCGGCAACCATCTTCTAGCCAGCCTCAACCACCTTTGTTATTATAGAAGAGTTTCATACCACGGGAGGCGATGTCTTGGCCAAAAACCATCCATGTAATATCATATTTTTCGGATCCTAATCTTGTACTAGGTTTTCAATATCTAACATAAATTTTTTGGTTGAACAGCTGTAGGCGTTGAACTTTACTTGATTGAGAGTCCTCCAAATAAACCAGGAGATAATGTGAAGAAAGTTGTCTTAAACAACCTTTAACATTGCGCGTGAAACCGTGGTTGATGATGACAACCACCAATAAATGCCAATGCAACCATTTCTAAGACTCTAAGGGCATCCCAATGCAATGAGTCTTGAAACTCTTTTAGACTCCCCTGCCATGTCAGTCTGACTCTTCTTCACACTTTTTTTTGGAAAACTACCCCAATATTCAAACTCTTTTAAACTCTACCACATCAACATGATCTTTTATTTTTTTTAAATTTTATTTTTAATTAACCAGTTATCCGATATACAACTATATTATACATTAAATTTTCTACCAATTTGTTTATAAATATAATTAATCATTAAAAAATAAAAAAAAAACATAAAATTAGAGAAATTTATATAAAATTAACACACATTAAATACATAAAATAGAATGAGTGCATTTAATTAAATTCATTTAAGTAAACACACGTAAAATTTAAATCGCATAGAATAAAATTAAAAGCACAAAAATCTAGAATTACACAAGTAGACATATTTAAAATGCATAATCTCTCCGTTTTGGTTTATCCTTAAGACAATGCCCAACATAAAAATATTTAAATATAAAGTTGCTAATGGAATGGAAAACATAGAAAATTTAAATATAAAATTGCATAAGATAAAAAACACATAAAACAAAAATAAAAGCACATCAAAATAAAATTATATGAGTAGATATAATTGACAATTATTATTTTTTCAATTGGGGTTGATTGGTTTTTTTATTACAAAATAAATGAAAGTACTTTTCTTTAAAATATAATTGTTATTGATTACACGCGTCTGATTTTTGTTGGATATATTGACTTGAGAGACTTGAAAGTGAGTCTGGGAATTCAAAGACTTCCTGCGCGACTTTCTTCATTTTCTGTGCACCTCAATAGTAAAGTATGGAGAAAGAGTCTTAAGCTTTCCCTCTGACTCTCTCCGGACACTCATTGAGGATGCCCTAAGACCTAAAAAGTCAGAGTAAAGGGGGTTATTGTAGGAAAGTATAAAAAGGTATGATCAATCCCCTCAAAAGGCAGATTAAATCCCATTTTTCATAAATATGCCGGAAATCCCGAGGAGTTATTGAATAACTTCCACATAGAGATTTGTAGTTTTCTCATCATGATGTTGTTCCAAATATATTTTGCAAATACGGAGCATCTAACAAGCCTCACCACCCCTAACAACCGAAAAGCCCTTTTAAAAAGAACTTGGGATAGTCACCTTCCACTGAATTGAAGTTCTCTTCACTATAATACATTGCTAGTTCATTAATTATGGATACCCTTTTTTTATTATTATAGAATATGGTAATATTATTTCTCAAAAAATAACTGAGGGATACAAAGAGTATATATTATAGAAATTATCAGCAAAATCAGGAATCTAAGAATAGAGACTCACTAAAATACTAATTTTACCACAATTAGACTGAAAAATATATATTGTCTAACATCTCCTTCAAGCTGAACAACATATCACGAGTGGAAGCTTGGAGACAAGAGTCAAAAACGAGTTGACAGGAGAGCTTAAGTCAGTAGATTTTCAAGTTGATCTTAAGAGAAAACATGAGTGACATTATATTCCCATCAATAACTTGTTCTCGAATAAAGCAACAATGAGTACCTATACATGTCATTGGCCCAATCATAACCAGAGTATGATCTCAGCTGCAAATCACTATACTAGTGATGGACAATAAATCCACCAAATGATCCGATTTACAGAGCGGATCGCAAGAACAAAATTAAGAACAAGAATTCGAGAATTGGATGTGTATTACTAGCTTGATTTAGCTTCAGTTCTCCCCTTTCGGGTCCCTTCTATTTATACACGAGCTCTCAACAATTAAGGTGAAGCGTAACCGATGGAGTTTAGCCCGTCCAAGGGCGCGATCCCCTTTTTCCGGCTCCGTAACGGCCAATCAGCTCCGTCTCCTTCTCCGGACTGACTCTGCCAGCTGCGCTTGGCCTGAGGTTAACTAGGCCCAGCTCCTTGGGCCGGCCCAGCTTGAGTATTCCACAGGTGCTTGACCCGAAGCTGTTTAAATGGTTCATTTGGGCCGTCCTCTGGATATCGGCC